>WURV02147768.1:0-17994 GCA_011762755.2 Epimenia babai | reverse complement strand
GTCTTGTAAAGGGCCAAATCTGGCTCAGACAACGATTCCCCCTTGTGGAGAATCGGCCTATCGTTACATACATACATGTAGCAAGTTAACTGTTTTTTTTTATAATTCTGGATACCATATTAATTCGGTCTTTCGGCAAAATATTCCGTATTATTGTTTAATAGAACATGACTATGTAAAGACTAGGCTGAGATTACTCAGATTTTGTGGACTATTATCGATCCTTTACAACGCGTCTGGTTAAAAAGACATATTAAGGGAGTGCTCCAAAAGTCTCACGGTCTTCGCAACCACTCCCTTGCAATACACGATGTATATTCACGTGCGATTGTTTATTGTGTTCTCTGATAACCTCTATAGAATGACAATATAATTAACCTATACTCTGCTGTGAATATTTTATATATGTGTATTGAATAAAACATCTCGATCTTGACATAGTGATTATAGGTGAGCACCGTAGTGAAAATCACCGCGTTGGGGGCACAATGGTAGTTGTGGTCTTGGTTCCAAACCTCTGCAGACAGCCTACACATCTGAAGAAAGGTGTTGATTAGTTGCAATAAGGCGATGAGATAGCGGAGAGCTGAGAGCCATAGAGACCATCCAGTGAGCATCGGAAACACAGTCATGACAGAGGGAAGATGCCCTTTTAAAGACATACTCCAAGAGCTTCAGACCCCGATTTTCAAGCAGGGTTACAACGGCTTTTGCCCGAAACGGCTTGAGGTGGTATACGTGGTGTCGATCCAAGGTCGTTTGGATTTAATTCTAACGATACTGTGCTATCTCCCTCATACAACCACCATCGCCTCCTACCTCACAAAAAAACATGGCTTTCTTTCCAGTGAGACTGCCTGGATGTCAACCGAACGAGTCATACAAAGCCACGTGTCGGGCAACAAAGATACTGGCAGAGTGACTCGCGTTACATCAGTGACGGATCTGGAACAGAAGGACGCAGCCACCCAGACAGATTCTCGTAACGTGAAACTAAGTCGGTCATCCGGACTCAAGTGTAAATGTGGTCTTGGAATTCGCACGTCATCCATAAGCGATGGAATTGGCATCGTTGGAAATAACAACACACCGCCAACACCACAATCAGCATTTTCGGAGGGTGGCTGCGTTCCGTGCACTCATTCACAGGTTGTTGCTGAAGCCCAGAATATGTCCGGAGGTAAAGATCCCCCTCAGGTACCACCACCACCACCGCCACCACCACCAGCACCACCCCTGCAACCAAATCCGCTGTTTCATTCAATAGCACCGCCGCCTCCTCCAGCGGCGCCCCCTTTCCCGCAGGTATGCATATCGACACCTGCTGCACCGCCTCCGCCACCTTTTCTGGCTTCTCCTACACCAAACATGTCTCCGCGACAATCTTCCTCGATGTCACCAATGCCGCCGCCACCGCCTCCCGCCGGAATGATTCCTGGTTCCCATTCACCTATTTCCGGTATGCTATCACCTCCCCAACTCAATACGATTCAGACTCCGGACCCCCACTGCAAGATGAAAATTGTCCCATGGAATAAAGTCACCCCAACATCGAACAACAGTAAGTTTATTATCTGATGACAACCGCATCTGATGACTGCAACCGTATTGTTCTTGCTCTGGTAGATGCTACTGGCATATCCACCGTTCTGTATTTTTTCTTGCTATCGGTTTACAGAGACTACGGTTATATCACAATCGCTAATCTTGAATGAATTGTTATATAGAGTACTAGTATCTATCTTCCTATTAGATATAGCGACTGTGTGTAAACTTAAAACTTCCCAAATGTAAAACATCTTGTGACATTCGTTCAGACAACATTTGGAAAGACGTGTCGAGTATGAACGACGGGATCCACGTCAAATATAACGAAATAGAAGAGTTGTTCGGGCAGAAGGCAGTTCCTGCGACACACTCAGCTACCCTCGAAAGACAGAAAAAAGCTGGTGGCACTACGCCGGAGGTCTAATATACATTTTTTTATTTATTACAAGGACATGTACATAAAAATAATGTACACCGCGTCGTGGCCGACAACAACATAATTGCAATAAAATCGTTTTCATATTATAGCCAGCAGTCCTTATTGATCATGTACTAGTGTAAAGATATAACGACATCGGCCACCATTTATTTTGGGCTATATATTATAAGTAACATGTTCGCAATATATCATAACACTGATGGGAGAAAGTAACATTAATATGCTGGGAAGAGATTGCTGTTTAAATAGCTACTGTTTTTAACAGAACGAGGCATTTGTTCCAGATCACGTTGATAGATTCGAAGAAAAGTATGAACGTCAACATTTTTCTGAAGCAGTTCCGGAAAAGTAATGAGGAAATTGTAGAGCTACTGAAGAACGCTGATGACCGCGCTTTTGGCACCGAGAAACTCAAGGGCTTGCAGAAGTTGTTACCGACTCCTGACGAGGTGAGTGGTGTAATGAGCGGTCACATTCCCGCGGCAAGAACTGGTACTGGTAATATACAAGCATAGGTGACCTCGGCCACGCCAATTATACTCTGCAACCACGGCCACCGGTCGTCCGGCGACTGAATATCGTGAAAGCGTATGGAGCTTGTATCGTATAGCATATCATTGGCTGATACACAAACCTATTCTTGCATTTCTTGGGAGCCACATTAAACACATCGTAACACGCTTCTGTTTCTAGGCGGAACTTCTCAGGTCATTCGAAGGACAGAGCGCACAACTCGGGAACGCCGAAAAGTTTTTCCGTCTGTTGATTCTCTTGCCTTCGTACCGACTTTTAATCTCCGCAATGATCCTTCGCTCGGACTTTACATCACAGATGTCTTTCACACGGCCGTGTCTCGCCTCGGTGATTCACGCGTGTCGACTCCTCTACGACAACGCGTCTCTGAAAACTTTTTTGAGATTTGTTTTGCACGCTGGCAACTTCATCAATAAGGTCTATATCAACTCATACGTCTTTCTTGCGTCGTTCAACATAATATAATATATCCAAAAGAAACCTTAGAAACATCTATTGTCTGTTAATCTTTACAGACACATTAGCAAATAACATTGTTATTGAATCCTGGCTTCTGTAAATGATTGTAGCAATAGTCTAGACAGGGGTACGTTTTTTTGATATTGACAAAAAAGAGAGGAAGTAGATGAAGAAAGTGTTGTAAATATTTAGATTTATGGATATTTACAACTTCGCTGAAATATGTTTGATACAGGGTAGCAGCGCTGGGAGCGCAGTCGGGTTCCGCATGGGATTTCTCAACAAACTGGCAAGTACGAAATCTAACCAAGCTAACGTGACCTTGCTGCACTTCCTGGTGGGACAAGCCCAAGAACAAGACCCTTCCTCTCTCAAGTTTGCAGATGACTTGACCGAAGTTCTCCACAAGGCGTGCAGGTAAACGATTCATGTCGATTAACCTTAGTACATATAAGATGATCGTAATTCCACACATTGGTCGTTAGTCTTCAGACTCATTTATGAAATACACAAGACAGAATTTGAAAGAAATTATCGATTAAGATGACAATGAGCCATATGCTTGTGTGCACGATTTTGTTTTTTGGAATACGTTCCTCAACAACCCGAATGCCACAAAATAAAACCCCATAAAATCAATTTGTAGAACACCTGTGGATGGCGTGCAGAGTGAGTACCGCGCGGTAAAAGCTAGTTTTGGGCAGGTGAAAACTCAGCTGAGCTCAGCCCCTGATGATATACGCAACAAATTCTCGGATTTTCTGGAGGTTGCTATACAAGACTCTATTAGTGATAAAATTTTCCATTAAAATATAGCAAAACAATAACATTTTGATAGACAAAGAACTTATTTGTTTTGACCTACTTTTTTATAACTCTTCCCGACACAAGGCGTAAGGAATGTTTATCTTGTCATGAGACGCCTTTGCTGGTCGGTTTTATTAGATATGACCGCTGTTAAATTCGATTAATGTGGAAAGATATGGTATTGTGCGCGTGAATTGTATATGTCGGAATATGTTTGGATGATCCGTTATCTAAGGCTTCGCTGGGCTTTCGAGGCTCACAGAACGAGACGAACGGGCGAGACTCATTTGTTATAGCAGAAAAGACGCCGTAGTAAAACCTCCAAGTCTGGGCTAACAGTTGTCTATCGCACATATACGCCGCGGTTTTAAACGCTAACAGGCCACGTAGGTCGTATATGTCGCGCATTTCGCTATATCAACATGAGATAACGAGATAGCGTCAAGGTAAGCTCAAATGGAAGCACATCAGGGTAAAGAAGCCTTTACGTGGCCACACTGCGAGGGCACCCCAGACTCCCACGGGCAGAGGACTGCGATTTTTGCCGAAAAAAATCGGTAGTATACTGCCAAGACCGGAAATCAAACCAACCTATTCCGGATACAATTCCATCGATCAGACCCTAACTACCCTCTGACTAAGCACGAACATCAGATGATATAATTAAGATTTTTATATTTATAAGTGCGTTATTTGAACCTGCTACAGGAAGCCGAGAACGACATTGCGGACGTGGACGAAAGTTTCGAAAGGCTCAGCAAACAGACGACTCGCTTGGCCGAACACTATTGCGAGAATGTTCACTCGTTCCGCCTGGATGAATTCCTGGCAACGTTCAGCGAGTTCTGTGACAAAGTCAAGCTGTGTCAGCAGGTGACCAAACGAATCCTTATGTTTACTATTTAGAGAGCACGACCCAACCAAACGCCTCTTGTTAAAATGTGATTCAAAAACAGATTTTAGGCTACTACGTATCAAGCACCTGCACTGAAATCAAGTCGTATTATAACTAGGTTAACAAATTAGTAAACGTTTACTTCATGATTAAGTGAAAACATAGCCAATGAATCGCTTTCCATAGTTATAAAAACGATTATTATGTTTGACCATGTCAACCTTTCATTTTCACAATATATTTGTAATTGAATTTATTACTAAATAGAGGACAAATGAGAGACACAGACATTCAGTGTTTTAACCCATTTAAGGCCATTTGAATCAAACTAATTTCACTTCGTGTCACCACTTATTCGATTGCATACATTTATGTTGGAGGTTTTTTCGCGACCTTATTGATCTTATGTATTCGATGACGTCCCCCATTCTCCAGACCTTCACTGTTTTCGAGCGACAACACGTGGATATGTTTTTCTTTTCGATCCTCTCGGCCGGGGAATAACTAAACAACACCATAAGGAAATGTTTCTATAAACGATAATATGTGACTCTAAGGTGGCTTGTAAATTTGTTTTAAAGGAAAACGAGAGTCGAAAACGACAGTCGGAGAACGCAGTAAACCGTACATCAACCAAACGGTATAGTGGAGGGAAAAACGCGGCGGAGCAAGACCGACAAATAGTGGACAGACTCGTTGATGAAATGAAACGAGGCAAGGTGTTGAGGCGACTGTCTCTTAAGAAGAAAAAGGCCGACCCATATACGCCGTCCAGCAACGGAACGTTACAAGTATAGCTAAACGCTATGATCTGTTCAATGAATTTTAATTATCGCAAAAACACAATTACTATCAATAATTTTCACTATTAAATGTTTTATTTTCAAGAGCTAATCTAGTTAACCAAAATCTCGAGTAAAATGAGTTCTTGCGTCTCGAGGCCATCTTTCTCTTCCGAAAGAAATGCTGTTTTTTCAATGATTTCATAGTGGCATTTCAGACGAGAACTTACCAGTTTGAATCAGCGGACTGGGGATTTCCCATATATATGTCACCATTCAAACGCAAATCAGATTGACGATTACAAATCAGTAACACTAAAACATGGCCTCGTTAATCAATACGTAATTGGCTTACTATTCACACGGACATGTGGAAATAAATGTTATTATAACGTATTCGTGTATTTTTTTCATTTTAGAGTGGACACCATCCACAAAAAATTAACTTGCTTAGATATTAATGAATCGTTTTAACCCTCATTCGCTCAATAGGGTAAATCCAATGTTAAGCGCTCAAGGTCTGTATGCCCCACCGGCATATGTAAATATAATAAAACAGGAAAAGGTTGGGTTTTGGTGCTACTGTATTATTAAATGTCAGTCGCACGTAGAATATTGCCTCGCTATATCCATAACATATAATATATTGTAATAATAAAATATATTTATAGTCACCAATTCCACAACAAATCTCTCAATTTTCAAGCACAAAAATCTTGATCATTTCCTATTGTGGGAGGCGCGGAAAAAAATTTGGGGTTTGTCCTGGTTGGAACTCGCAATTGCTCGCATGAATGGCAGCGCTTCTAACCACTGACGCCGAACCTTAATCACGTATACTAATGCTGTACTACATGATCTTTTGTTATTCCCATGCCATAACTATATGTTAAAAACTAAACTAGGATGGATTTTGGCCGGAAGTCAATAATTTACCATATATTTGAGAATGTATTTGAGAATGTAATCCGAGAAAATTGCTAATCTTTATCGGCACTGCAAATTACACGATATATGACAGTATTTCAGGGAACGGACCAAATAAAACCCACCCAGCATATTGTTTATCAGTATTCAGTAGAATGCTAACACTGTAGTAAGTAGTATTTGCGCTGAGTAAACGTTGTAGGAATAATTATTTATAAATATGGAAATTCGTTGAAACGAAATATATTATACCACTAATAATTCTAAAGAAAAAAATACACAATTGCTAACCTAATTTTATAAACGAGAAGTGGCAACAGCTCACAACAAATTACACGTTACTTATAAATAATTGGTGGAAAATGGAGTCTCCACCCCCGCCCTCTTCAAGCGGATGAGTGTTGACAAATCTAATAATAGTATAAAGCTAGTCGGAATTCTATTAAGACCACGACTACGTTGCATTTGTATTACCAACGCGATGATGTCGGATCCCATAAAACTACTGCTACGTCGAATTCCCATTACGACCACGTCGACATTGGGTTCCCATTACAACCAAAGCCACGTGAATTTCCTAATAGATCTACGGTCAGAAATATCCGATTCTTTCCATTGTACATTTCATTGCGCTTCTTTCTATCGTAATCATAATGAACCGGTCTTCCAGCATGTTTTCGTGGTATTGAGTGCCATATAAACAACTCGTATATATTTTTATTTATATATTTATTGCCACTAGGACCATGGTAACATCGCATCCTGTCTTTGTATGCAAGATCGGTTGTATTTTCTGTCTAAAATACATATCGCTCTTTTCATAATATAACGATAATTTATTATAATGTTCGTGTGCTTATAAATAGATGAAATGATAAAGTACAACATTTATAGACCGCAAGTGTCAGCTAACAAAGGCTCTCAGATGCGGTTTACAATGAAATGTACAATGTGAATTGGCAGCTATTCAGCGCATATACAATAACTTCGATACTCATATATCACCCCGCCAAGGATAATGTCGAGTATCTACCCATTTTACTCCAGCAATCGTGGATAAGTGACTTGCTGAGGATCACCGCAGAAAAGTCGACGGGTGGGAAGTTTCGAACCCGCGACCTTTCGGTTACGAGTCCTGTGTTCCCACCACTCGACTAACTGCTTCCCCATATCTGGTCGATTGCGCTGTACGAGCACGCGATTTGCTGCCCGAAATGTTAGCGACTGTACTTGCAGACTCTATCGTCTGTCCCGAGCGCCGATATGACCAAGTTATCGGTCCGAGCCGACCTTTACCAAACCACTCATCTTGTATTGTAGACATGGACCACGGCTGCGGAATTCTATAATTCACTGACATGTGTTTATTGGGCAAATCGTAATTATAATATCTCGCCTTTGTATCGAATAAAAGCAATTACAAGACTAATAAACAGACGACAAAATAAAAACACAAAATTTATATTACGTGGCAGCAGCGTGAAATACCACAGCATCAACAACAAAGTAATGGTAAATTATGATACAGCATTGTAAACGTCATGGTGAAGGTCACAGTAAAAGTAAAATGGCCGTCTATAAGCAATGCAAAACGCAACCAAATCCAGAAAATTATAACGAAATACGAAAGGTCAATATTTACGATATCGTAAAAGCAAATCGATCGTTTTAAAAACGTATTGCAAATTACCAATTAATTACACGAATAAATGGAATAAATACGTAAAAATCTTTGAATTCTGTGATTTTCTCACTTTGTCACGTGACCATAGAAGGAAAAAGAATCCTTTGGAGTGTTAATAAAACGTTCTACCGACTTCGTTACTGTTTCAGAAACCTAGAAACGTAACTTTTTTACGATGTAATAAAAATATCTTTGTATAAAATAAAAAGATTTTTAAAAGGATTCTATAACACAACAGATTCGGTCTGAACGCCATCTCTAACACGTGATGTGCTGAGCTTCAGAGTCGATAGAGTAACGAGTCCGCAAAGTATTCCCACTATGTCACACATATACGTAGTTCGATATTTAATGTTACTATTCACATCAATACTTATACTAAGTATTTTTTATAATTTATATATTATATAACCATGTATTCATAGGTTCTAAATAGCACACATGCGTAAGTCGGCAAGACATGGCATGTTTGTACAGGTTTTACTACATTACACAATGGACTTCCGCCGGAGAGAACGACGTCTAAATACTGATGGAATTCGGGATACAATCCGGGTGTAAGACCGTATATTTAGGGCGGCGGGTTTTGTTTCGTTCGTCAACCGTTTTCGCCGCTTCGTATAACTCATCTCGGAATCTGGAATTACGGAATCACACTCGATATTTGATATAGGGTTAAAGCGACACGTGAATGAGGCAGAAGGGAAATACACGTATAACAATCGTTGTGGCGAGACGGTCAAATGATCGGCATGATGTCATACGAGTTACAAAGGCAGATGTCGATGTTTAACACATATTGAGTACTGGTTTCGTAAAGATTTTAGAGCAGACCAAAGTAGTGTATGTTTGTAAACATCGGTTCAAATCCCACACCCAGTGTTTAGGTTAACTATTCAATTGTAATTAGTCTGCGGAACTGTTTCTACACCTATGCGTATTGCCTATTATTAACGAGAACTTACTCTTTAACAAACTTTTTGGCCGGTGGGTCGAAGATGTAGGACACCTCAAAGTCGGAGAGAGATTTAGTACCGCGATCGCTGAGTATCTTCGTAACAACCATAATGTCGAGGGTCGTCGATTTGTCCGGCAGCGCATTGATGATGTCAGCCTCGGACAGGGCGACCTACAAGAGATCGTGTTATGTCAAGATTTGCCGCTAACCAGCATGGAAGTTTCTAATAATGTCTGTGATTTGTTAGTCAGCCAGTCAGCCAGCCAGTCATCCAAGTCTATATCCGTAGTGGGAAGAACATTGTGGTAAAAACCATGGAGTTTTTGGCTGAAAGTTGGCATGCGTCCCTTCACTCTACTGGTAGCAAAGGCCAACAGACAGTCGACCACTTTGGTCAATCTGTGAGAGATGATTATGTGCAACTAGATTACAAGGTAGAGGAGTGGTAAGGGTCATAGAGACCATCCTGAGAGCATCCAAAACTCACGAAGGAAGGAGATAATAAATGATCCCAATACCAAGGCAAAGACAACGGGCCAACGGGAGTTAAAAAGCTTCTTGCCCGAAAAACGCCAAAGGTTGTAAATGGACTGGGGATCGAAGTTGATAGTTGTTGGTAAAGATAAAGTTGTATCTCTCACCTTCGTCTTGGGCGGCGTACCGAACAAAATTGCTGGGTAGTTGGGCGGAAAAGCGTATTGGTCGTACTGGGGAAAGTTAGAGCCGGCGTGCCCGATACTGCACGTGCTGATGATGCACGAGAGAAGTGTAATGAGCTGGTCGTTACTCGTAAAATGTCCATTCCCCGGAACACCCTGGTGAAGCGAAATAAGGCAGGCTGGTTAACTAAACAATAAATCTGGAATTATGCAATCGGTCACTCCGTTAATGAACGCGGTCTCCATGAACTTGATAAAATGCAATAATAAAACTTGGATCTATATAAATATTATAAAACATCGTTACAGTGGTGCAGTGATAAGGAGAGCTGCCTTTTTATGCGAGAGGTTGCGAGTTCGAATAAGTGTAGACCAAAGACTTTTCCTGAGCCTTCCACAACAGGTAATGAACAAGATTTTCGTGTTTGAATATTGAGAAAGATTTGTAATGGACTGGGTTATTATAAAAATATCTTAGGAATAAAAAGGGCAATATTGTATGTGCTAATGACAATTATAGAATAGCACAAAACCCCTTTTTCACCTTGTAAGGCACCCACAAAATATCATTATAGAAACCGAAATATATTTTATCCAATACAAGGTGACCAAAGTGTTATATCCCTTATCTGTATTCATGTATTTGTGCGGCAGTTAATATCTCCCTCACGGACGCTGGTATTTTTGTCGTCTACCGACTCCGTTATTTGTGCCGTAGTTATTGTTATCTCCCTTTGTAGTCTTCGCGCAGTAGTTAATATCAGCGTACCTTAAGCCCTACTCCGCCGTGCTCTTTGTCAGTGGTGAGCTCCTTCACCCATGCTTGCAGCTCCCAATCGCCTTCGATCTTGTCGCTCGAATCTGCTCAACATGGATTGCAATAGAAATTGCTTTTACGGTTAAGTCATTTTCAATTCGAAAAAAATCGTTTTTTTGTGCCTTGCTATGGCGGTTGCTAGGAGCAATATAAATACATAGAATTGTGATCACCGGGCGTATGTTGTCTAACATGGTGGACGTATATACACTCTTAATGCGGCAACGCTGGAATATTGGGATTTAATATTTTTTCTCGAAAAAATAAGCACTGCTCTATTGATTTGGCCACTGGTATGGAAAAACATTTCAGCTCGACATCATCGCCACCAGGTTAATGTCAAAGAAAAACGCGTGCAAAATATTTCAATAACATCGCAATTCCGCATCATTGTACTTCAATTTGCTTATATTCTTTGCAAAATTAGCAGGTTATTCAGGTCTTACACACCGTAATAGTGGTTGACGGTCTTCGTGACGTATCTGTGAATGATATCGTAGACGAGGAGACCGTCATCGCGGTAAGGGAAGTCGGACAAAGCGTCGATGAGCTGCGAGAAAACAAGAAGTTAACACGGCGTTACAGATCGACTACACAATACCACCTACTCGAACAAACCGATTAAAAACGCCTCGTTCATAGAGAATGCGTAGGACTCATGGAGTCCGTTCCAAGGTTTTTATGCGTGCTAGAATTTGGGCGCCTGGGTATTTCTGGATGACCCGTTTCTGGCTGTAGATGTGTGAATCTCGGGGAGAGGCTTCGTAAGGGTGGATGGATCGAGGGGGTGGGTGCGTTACGGAGCAGATACAAATAGTTGTTTCTAGAAAATTTATGCTGTTTGTATTAAGTTTAATGTGAATGTTATGGCTTCATTGTAACTGTAGAAGGTTTCAAAGAATGTTTTGAATTTGGCTTCCCCGTGTTGCCTTATTCCGAAAATATAGTCTAACTATCTAAAATACACAACGGGCTTAAGGGGGCATTTTTCAAGTAACTCCGTTCCGTGTTTAGCCATAAAGATGTCAGCACTATTGCCGATATTCGTTCCTTTAGACTTTAGAAAGAAAGGCGACCCTTATAGAGAAATCGACGTCCAATCAAGGGGAAATCACTGTGGTTGAGCTGTACGTCTAGGAGGTATAGAATGATGCCCGTGGGTTTCATCGTATTAGCCTGCTTTAACATTACTTGTTTTATATCTTGAAGGTATTCATTTGTAGAAATGTTGCTATATAGATGTTTACATCCACAGAGAAAAAAGATCATTCTTTGAAATTTTCAAGGGTTTTATTTAATCGAGAAAGTCATATGTGTCTTTAATATATACCCGAGTCGTGAATAAGTCTTTATAGGGGGTTAGATCGTAATCAATTAGTTCGGATGTACGATATGTTTCGCTATGCACATCCCTGCAGATATGGGGCCCAGATGGAATTCGGAAAGGTATTGTCCATTTAGTTGGGTCTTTGTTGATTTTGGGTGGAATATAAAACCTCTTCGACCAAACCGATTAAAAACGCCGAGTTGCAAAATATAAATAATATTGTATGGTACTAATTAAAATTTGGTTATGTATACATCGAACATAAAACGTTTAGGGCTTCGCAATTTTACTATTGTTTTATATACTTAATAATATAATAATTAATATAAATTAATAATAATGATTAATTAATGTCTTTAATGACGAACCCCGCGTTCGGCCATATAAGTGGGCATCGTCCCTTCGACATCCACTCGCCATTTCGTAGTTCTGAACAAAAAGCACATAACGTCTGAGCTAACATTTCATTCCTTTGTAATAGGGGAGGTAATTTTATTGTCGGCGATGACGTTACTTGAATGGATCAGGGAGTAGCTGTCAAATCGATTTTGTCTGCCCACGGAAGGGGAGGGGGCTGTATAACTCTCATCGTGTGGGTATGTCAGGGCTTTTCCCCTGTGAAGTCGCTGTGTTTCGAATGCTCCACAGAAGATCTTTGTGGCGCTCATCCCTCCGCTATCTCGTCAGCTCATAGTAAATAATCAACTATCACAGAAATAACGGAATGTGCGACATAATATCTTTGCTGCTCGTGGACGTTTGCAACCAGCACATTAATGGACGATTGTAACAGTTTCACCCGGATTCAGTGATTTCCACGACCTAGTTTCCCCCATAAAAAGTCGATAATGAATTAAATCTGTTCGTCGATACAACCACAGCAATTATAGCTGGCAAAACCCTAATAACGCGTCCACGAAACGCGGGCGTTACGCAGCCTATTGTTTACTAATATGAAAACATTATTTGATAAATGACAATGCTTTTACAGTACTCTTTTGTTCTAATAAGGTAGTGTCTGACGCAAAAAGAAACTTGGCAATTTACTGATATCTTATGGTATAAAGGGGTAAATAAATAGTGATCTAGTATCCTTAGAGTATCTATAAAGTAACAACACGTACCCCCTGTTAATGAGATCAAACATGCCCGTCACCCCACAGCTCATCGTTTTGTCCACCCAACCTCCCGGTGAAATCAGTTTCTCTAAACCTCGCCTACAAATAAAAAACATTAATTCTTATTACAGTCTTAATGGGTGTAGCCGATGTGGTTCTGTGAATAGCTGGAGAGAAATACGCAAAATACCTATACCTCTGATGGGACTCGAACCCACAACATGACAGAAGGTCGTGGGTTCGAATCCCAGAGGTATAGGTTTTTACTGTGCACATTTCTCTCTCATTACACTATCATCTTAATTCCAGTGCTGCCTTATGTATTATAATATTTAAAATACGAAAACTCGTGTAGAAATCGACTCTCAATATAGTAAATGTCGTTTCAAATTTTACAAATAAAATATAAGCTCATAAGAAATTTCCGTCGGGTACCCCTAATTATGAATGTGGTATTGGTAGTATCTACACCGTATAATAAAAGGTCAGGCAATTCACAGTGAACGATTCGCAAATAGAAAATCGTTTTTACAAACGGCCAGTTCTGTTTTTTGCACTCACGAATTGATGGCGATGAGATAAAGAAAGTGGGGCGCGAGGAGTTTGTAGATGGGGTGAGACTGGGACAGATGCCTGTTCGTCGTGACACATACGCCTTCCATCAAGAGGTGGGTGAAACCTGCAAAAATCGCGTGACCTGTGTAGGAGTCTGTTTGTCGAGAAACACAAACCGTTCCTATACACAATTGGGTGAAAAATAGCGCTGTACAATAACCCGTAATCATACAATAAACGAATGAATCATATCACAATGATTACTAATAACTTTTATCACGCGCTCGTGCCGTTATAACTAAGAGCACTTCAAATAAAATACATCGTCAAAACATAAAATAAACTAGAAATGTAGTGTTTACGCAGCAAGGCCAATCCCATCTGGTCCGCAGCAATTATGACACCTTAATTTGTCCCGTTAGGTCTAATGGCCAGAGGTGTTCTTGTCCCTCCTGCAATCCACTGTAACTGATTCCATCATATCTAGCGAAGAGCTTGTGATCGATACATTGTGTATTGTGACATTATACTGACATATATGACATTATAATGTCATATTAACTAGTTTAATTTTTATATAATTGTATTTTTGTCATTTACAAATTGAGATTTGTAACGTACAATGTGACATTCACATTGAGTTTTATGTATTTGCACACAATAGGTATGGTACATAAACATTGGACCTTTGTTGTACCGCAGTGGACTAAATAAGACAAATTGGACCTTATGGGATTTCAGTCAGGAAATTGCCTTAACAACTATTAGACATAGCGTGACAAACTAAGGGGATATAATGACACTGAACCTAACAAAACTGGAACAAATGTGAGGCCAATCTCCCACCGGCATTTCTTAATAACCAGTTTTAAAGTAGAATGACAAATAAGTTATGTACGTGACTGTCAGACACGCGAAAAGAACTACTGCGACGATGTCATCGCTGACACTGACCGAGATGCGTGCAGGATTGGTGGTACATGGCATCGGAGTTGTTATACCACATTTTCGCCATCATCCAGGTGTATTGCGAGTCGGTGGGTAAGAACACCTGTTGAGAAACGACATACATTATCGATGTAGAAAAAAGGTACGCTAGACTTTCGCCTTGAGTAAAATAATTATTCAAAATTATTCAAGGCAGCGATTTGATTACACGGATGATAGTGACTTAAATCGATAACTTTCTTTGTGATTCCCAACATATTAGGCAAGATGTTTCAGTTGGAATCACACATGAGCAGAAGCCCAAGTTTGTTACATCAAGTCATGAAGTAATTGGAAACGATCCAGAAGGCCGAATATGAAATTGCAAATATTAGGGGTCACAAAAATGCATACTAACATCGGGGGCAATTGTTAGTAAAATGTTGGAATGATTAGTATATTTGCTCATTTATGTATGGATTTCATATGATGGCCAGCTCTTCTGTTTTTTTTTTGTAATTCTGAAAAGCTTCGTTTTCGTCTTATTAAACGTCAGTCGAAGTGGGAATTGATTACCTTATGAATGCAGCTTTATAAAAATTGGGTTCATAAAGAATGATGGCTCAACAATACGTAGTGAAAATATTACAGGGTTGTGGGGCCCAGGTTTTTGCTCAAGTTGAATGGCGACCGGGGTAAGCTTCTTATCTTCGTTTTCGAAAAACAGCGCGATCGGAGAACAAATCTGAAAAACATAGGCGACATAAAATTATGGTGCACTAAGCTGTCATATTATGGTATATTTAGGTAACGTTATCATGAATTGGGTTCTCTATCGAGTCGTACGCGCATATACGTACTTGCGAATGGAATCATACACACGAATAGAGAATACGTCGATTTACTCTTCCATTGCTTTCACCTCTAGAAGTTATGTTTAATATAGGTATATTTATATATGTTTTATAAAGGTATAATATATAGCAGTGAGTCAGAGTTTTATATTTATATTATCTATTTATACTTTTTATCTCGTCTTTTTATAATACCTTCCGTTCTCTTTTTAATACTTCTAGCATGTAAAGAATACAATTCATGCAGAGGTGACGTGGAACTCGTAGATTTGAACCAGTTGATCCCTAAAACACGATAAAAGCTTTCTATTAACGTTCCCTGAGGTGTAAACTGATAACATCCGGCTGCCGGAGCATTTTGGCATGCTGCTTTTTAAACCGATGTGTTTTTTTTGTTTCATGTAGCGTAATTTAGTCTCACGTGGCAATTTTCTTTCCGGATCATCCCCTGAAGTATTGCTAAGTCAACGATGAACAATCTTTTACTGGCGATGGCGTCACTGATTGTTAAACGTTCTAGCAATGGCGACAGCATCTCGTCGGTTACTTTCAATCTGACAAAAAAAACAACAGAAAAAACGCATTAAAATGATCAAAACCCACTTAATATATGTGAACGAGTTGGTCTTTGAAACGACGACTGGCGATGTTGGCTAGAAGTGGATTTGTGTGTCTACTTTCGTGATAAACGATGTTGTGACTATGTATCAATGTGTTGTTTTCACAAATGAAAACGAGTGGATAACGGGCCGTTAAACTTTGAGTTGTGGCGGTGTGCGGTGCTTCCCTGCGTTGGCTGTTACAACTGCGTATTTTGTATATATTTACACACTTGTCGGGTATCGCGGTACACAGCTTGATGAGTCCTATACTGCACCCGTGAGTTCTCTGTCGCGCGAATGAGAAATCGTCCTGCCAATCTGTTGCCCCCTGGAACAAAGAAAAACTACTAAGACTTCACGTCGATCCTGTGACTGCACTCACTGGTCGTTCTAACGGACTAGTGAATCGTAGCATCGGTTGTCTTGATATATGGGAGGGAACGATTATGCATGAAGTCAAATGACGAATGAACACGCGTCAAAAAATGCAATTAGTTGAATCAAACATATTTGCATGAAATGAAATGAAAATTTATTGATTTATAGCGCCCTTTTAACACGTGGCTATCAAAGACACAAGAAAAATTAATGGTTATTATGATTAACTAGAAACACATGAAATACGATTCAAAAGAAACACATAGAATGCGGTCAAATAAACACATGGAATGCGGGTTAAAAGAAACACATGGAATGCGGTTCAAAGAAACGCATGGAATACGGTTCAAAGAAACACATGGAATACGGTTCAAAGAAACACATGGAATACGGTTCAAAGAAACACATGGAATACGGTTCAAAAGAAACACATGGAATACGGTTCAAAAGAAACACATGGAATACGGTTTAAAAGAAACACATGGAATAGGGTTCATAGTATTTTTCTTACATAATTCGACAGACTACGTATATTTGTTGGCGTTGAAATAGTTAGCCGGTTAGCCATCGTACCGAAGGTTCAGGAAGGGTCGTGCGCGTGTAGACGTTCTTCAGCTGCGATAGACTCTCCCATTTCGCTGAGAACAAGTTCACGATTTTACTTCTGAGTATCAGTCGCGCCTTTCGCTTTATTATGTCCCACTGTAAGTAGTGCGTAGATTAATGTGTATAAGTTGATGCTCGCAGACATCAGTCACCAGAAAATCTAAACTGAACGTCAGTCAGACAAGAGCTATTATGTGCAATAAATAAAATATATTTTGAGGATCCACGAATAGTTTCGCAAATGGTTTGAAGAGTTCTTATGTTTGTTTGAATATTTAGTTAACTCTATTTGATCGACGCCTTCAAAATTGAAACGAAATTATTATTTACAATTTCGTTAAATATAACTTATACTGGTGTATAAAAAGTGGTTCCGGATGACAGTTTTATTAATTAGCACAAAGGCATAAATTTGGAAAACAACGATTATAACGTAATAGAATATTGTAGTTAAACGTAAAAGGCGATGTCAAATAGCGTAATGACATGGTGAACACGATCAATACACAGAGACAACGTGTATAGTATAGAACTGAAGCCATCATCGTTCGAATTTGTTTATATACATCAATATAATGAAATAAAAGCTTTAGTCTCGATGGGAATTACATCAGTTTCGCTTCCAATATGATAAGCAATTTAAAAATTGCACTATATTCCTTACTTTATAATCCCACGAAAATGTTTCATCCTCGGGCACGTCTTTGACCTGAAGAAGAATCCATAAATATCGCTTAGAAAGTGCCATTAAATATCTCATGGTGCGTGACTGATAATAGATACAAGAAAGAATAAGAAGCAAATTAATACATTGATTGTAACTTGATAACGTAGTGTCGTTAAATCAATGTCAACCGTGGCTCATAATGAAGAAGCAGGTGTATAATTTCGGAAGAACTCATTCCTAAATCTAACTATAGTTAAAGCGAAAATACAAAGGTAACACCTTGTTGACTAACTGTATAAGGATTAACACAACGGGCTTTGATCATGTCCTTTCTTGTTTTCTCTGCGATCTTTGTAGTTACGGGCGGGATTTTTGTCGAGTATTTAATCTGTGTGCCACCTCTGCCCACTCATTGCACCTGATGAAGTATACTTGATATACGAAAGCTTGT
>WURV02147757.1:0-18003 GCA_011762755.2 Epimenia babai | reverse complement strand
TCTCTTGCCGCTGCGCGAAGCCCCGTCGTCGGAACACCTGCACTTCTGTTCGAGCTAGTAATATTGTCGGTTTATTCCATAGTTATCTTTCGACGTCTTCCATTCCGGCGATTATTCAGTTTTCTTTGGTCGTCCGATCTCATAGCTGTCACGAGTGCATGAGCGTATTTAATGCTCGTCACGTTATCGTATCAACTGCAAACCCCGTCCATCGAATCCGTTAGATTGCTTTGTGCAGTCTCACCGGACTCGTTTCGCAATCAAAAAGACGACACACCGAAAGAACTGCGTGAGATCTTCACCGCTGATCTATTACATGTAAAGTGTGTTTGACAACTCTGCTAATAAGTACACTTTAAACAAATAAATTTCATTTCATAGTAGCCAGATTTACAAGTGAATCTCCGTCACGCCTTACCGTAGCAACACAAACTTCGAAGCCAAACCGCGAATATAAAGAACGTGTACACGCTCCTGGATTACCATACGTCCCTTTACGTGTTATTTAATTATTTCCCTTGTCCGTATGCCGATAAGGCTCAGCCATAAGGGGCACAACCAAGTCACGATAAATACAACGAATCAGTCTGTGAGTTGCGAATTAGATGATCTCCCTTGGTGAAAGTTTCGCGAGCGCAATGGTCCAACATCGAATTTCACTAAAGTCAAATATCAAATATTCTATTATGAGTACGCCTTTAGCCCTGTCCTAATTCACTCTTAAAATATATAATAATGTTACTTTGTTTATATATATATGAACAGGGGCTGGAGAGGGCATCTACGAACTTAGTTAAACGAATACAAATATTACGGCTGAAACATGATGACGGAATCACTTCGTGGTCTGTTATATCATGTTAGTTTATGTGACGTAATGCCATGTAATGTCATATCGTGCTGTGTCGCATGTAAAGACTTTTTTATAACACCAAAATTTTATGCACTTAATTAGTGTTTCACAAATACAGTTGAAACTTATTGATACAGATATTTATACAACAATAATCGGCTTCTTTTATCTTAGTCCTATCAATTCAATAAAGATAATAAAATTGTATTTGAGATCTTGTTTTTATCGAGCGAAAGAGAAATAAAGATTTAAAGATTGCGAGTATCGGTCATTAAAGCTTTTTATAGACGCTTGGATACTGTTGGCCTTGCAGTGTAAGGTATTCGGTAGGCCGTAGTGTGTTATATTTAGTTTTAGTAATAACGAAAAGATCGTTTCAATTGTAGTGGATGACTGGAGGCGGTTGTTAATCGTCAAAATGGCCGACACAGGGGAGATTACTGACCATGCCAGTCTCTCTATTGAACCATGAGTGAAAGATAAGGAAAATTTATTTAATGAACTGTTTCTCGAACGAACACTTCGCATATCCCAAATTACGCGAGCTACATTGTGCGAGACAAAAGCCAGATCAGCAGATGGTGGGTGAGGGACGAGTTGATCAGAGGTTGAAGCGTCAAGTAACAGTATTCGTTACCCACGATGTCCGTGAGCATTAGCCGTGATGACTAGCGGCGCTGGGCTTTGATGTTACCATGCCCTAATGCATGTTACTTCTCGATACCTGATTAACGCATTCGCTCAAGAAGTTCTACAACGAAGCCCGTATTCATGCACTAGCCTATAGACACGGGAAATTTGACTATATACCGCGTCGTCTAGTCCCGCCAGTTCATTCGTCAATTTAACTAGCGAATCATGAATTTCGTTTATGTATAGGTAAGGTAGGAGCCGCGTAAGATAGAAGCGGATTCGTAAAAATATGGGCGTGACGTTCGCTGGATTTGAGCGAACAAAGAAAGCTATGTATGTGAAATGAGAATCGGGCAAAGTTAGCTGTAAACATTATTAATATACAGAAATATAGCACATTTTACATGGTTGTGGCCGTTAAGACAGGTACCCGCTTAAAAGAGGTGGCCTTTTTAGTGTATGCGTAGAGGGCGAGAAGCCTGCATGTCCAGGACGCCGTGGTTGCTTTTGATCCGGATTGCTCATACCCGCGCATCCCAGAATTTTTCTATAGTTTGTACATGCAGATAACGGCTTTATAAAACTGGGGCTGTAGATTTTATCAGCAACGCAAGTTTTAACAGCATAGAAACGACTGTTATAATACAGAAGGAAATTATTTACGTATCACTTAGATCTTTCTCTCGATTGCGACGTATTTGAGACCGGCGGGGCAGATTGTGCCTTTAAAGGCAGAAGCGCGGCTTTCAATGAAGAAGATGCGAAGTTTAAATTCTTCCATGAAAGGGGGTTTCCACTTTACGGAATGAGCAAGAACCTTGAGCCTAAGGTATGATGAGACATTTGCTCCGGAGTGGTGATTGTCAATTCATAAGTATATCACGAAGTAATGCATATTCGCAGCAGCTTTCGCAATATTTAACACCTATAAAGTAGCAATAAAACCATGCCTTATTTAATTTTGAGTTTTGACCCTTCTCAGCGTATTTCGTACCGATTGGATAGTAATCGTGTCTGACGATTTGAAGCTTTACGCTAAATCGAAGCATCAGCATTATATAGAGAGTATCGGACGTTGCATAATATTTTTCACAATAACTTATGAGAACGGCGTTTGTTTGGAAAAGCGCGTGTTCTGTTGTTTACAAAACATATCACATCGTCATGACAACAGTCATGTCAGACGGGCAGGTTTGTTGTGACGTTTGCGAAAACGGAAGCCCGGTCCAAAATTGCGCTGTAGTAAACTAGTAGCTTCCCATTGTCCGTTGCAATTTACTCACGCGCGCGTGTATGCGTTTGGAATTCGGGAATTCCGTTGCATTTCTCAGTTGAATGGGTAACAGTTCTATAATAACTATAAAGTCGGAGAGATATTCGAGAATAATTATTATTATGACCCGTGTATCGTTGTTAATTCCCGAAGCGTGGATTTCAAACGAAACTCGTCGTACCACACGGGTCGAGTATCCGCACGGTCAAAGCGAATAAAATAAAATTCTGCTGAATTTTTGATTGATTAGAAATGAAAAGCGAGAAGTGGAACATTTTTGTGGAATTCTCGTTTCGCTTATCGACTGTTTTTTCTGTTTTTTTTCCGTCCGTGTAAAATTATATCAGGAAAAAGAAACTCTTTGGTTCTTTGAGCAAAACGGCCAAACATTTTGCACCAAATACGCAACAAAAATTAATACAAATATTTTTTTTTAAATCAGGGTGATTTTCAACAATTATAATGGCGTAACAGATCCAATGCAAACTTTTATTCTCTTTGTATGCACTAACCGGTATAATAATAGGTATGTACCAAAATATGTTTTGAATGAAATGAAATGAAATTTATTTGTTTAAAGTGTACGTATTAGCAAAGCTGTCACTCTTTACATGAAACAATAGCCTAATGGTCAAAGACTATAATGTAATTACTTAAACTATATGAAATTAACATCTGACAGTATACAGGTAATACAGATCAATGATAGAAAAACATACAAATTTGCAGTGCGGCATACATTTCATTTAACTGTTGTGTTAGGCTTATTAACTTATCTGTACTTTCTATTGTGTTTTACAATATAATCAGTTATTACACGAAATGTATATAGGCACTTTAGAGACATACTAGTTATTAGGGCGCCTCCAAAACCAAATGAATTATTATTATTTATTATTATTATAGAATTTACGTATCATTTTGGAATCCCATGAGTATATCGTTTAGTATTGGCTTAATTGATTATTCAGTGCCTTCTCGCGCTGTGCCTAACGGATGTGCTGCAGCGAGCCTACATCGTGCAGCTAGAAGCAGTTAGGGTTCGTGAGTGTTTTAGTAGCACCTGCATGTTAGATATTAATTCACAGCAGGTTATTTAGTGCATTAGTATCGCCGTCATTTTACGCATTTGCATCATCATATTGATTTATGTGGTTAAATTTTTTTATAGTATTATTGTTGTACTAAGGTGCGACTAAAAACTACTCACAGCCTGTTATACATGATGTATTGCGGTTAACCATGTAATGATAATGGAGTGTAATCTAGTTTTAAACGTCTTTGTTAAATATCTCCTGTCTTAGTCATTAATTTTGCTTTTTATGATTTTATGATCGGCGTGGGGAAAATTGTCCGCAAACTAAAAGTGGCCCATTTGTAAACCGCACTTCATAGCCACAAATGACAGTTTACGACGAGTCATGTGGGAAGGGGGCTGTATAAGAGGGGCCAGCAAGCGCCCTCACAAATATACTTTCCCAGTGCATATTGATTCGTGTCGCCTGAAATTCATTTCGCAGCGGGACTTACTTTTGGCTAAGTCGACCACAGCTACTGGGATGGAGTACCTTGCCCAAGGATACAACAGAATAACACAATTGGTATTGCCCGGGATTTGGAGCCTCCATGGTCTGGTTCATATGGCTGCGCTCTACCAACTGAGCTCTCCCATTTTTATTAGATTGTCTACCCCTTTTCATCCAATTTCATTAGTGCATCGGTTGGAAATATAGTTTCCATATTAATATAGGTTTTATTGGTTTCGCGCGGTCGTTAGTTGGCATTGTTCGCACGGTCAACCCTGTCGGGCCTGTTTAATAACTATTGACCATCCAGGGATGACCGACTGACCACTCTTCCAATTTAGCATAAATGAGTTCTGGCAAAGATCGATTGTGAATGCATCCATGCCACAACGTATCAACCGTGATTATGGCGTCATATTATGTTAATAATAATAACTACTACGGGAATAATATTTTATGGCTGCGTCGCGCGTAGGAATACGGCCGGGAAGAAAATGTGCCGCTGTACGCCATTGTGGATGGTGACGATCATCAGGAAGACGATATCGCGATAGAAGTCAAAGGTACGTATTTCATTATTACTGCGTCGTTAAATTCGGTTGATATACGAGAGATAGTGGTTATCTTAAGCCCAGTGAGGTGAAAAAGTGTTAGTTTTTTTTAATTCTCGTTTTTTTTTTGCCCTGGGCTAATAGTGAGATAGAAAATTGTGAATAGAAATAGTGAAGAAATATTGGCAAAAGGAAATTGTTGGCAACTGAATGTGGATTAAAAATAAAAATTAGAACAATAAAAAGTGCAATACCCGGGCTTCCTTTATGCGTGGAACAATGAGACTCCCACATCCCAGACATGTATGGGTTCATTCATGCATGGAACAATGAGACTCCCGCATCCCAGACATGTATGGGTTCATTCATGCGTGGAACAATGAGACTCCCACATCCCAGACATGTATGGGTTCATTCATGCATGGAACAATGAGACTCCCACATCCCAGCCATGTATGGGTTCATTCATGCGTGGAACAATGAGACTCCCGCATCCCAGACAAGTAAGGGTTCATTCATGCGTGGCAGCATGCGACGGGTCAGTGCTGGAGGACCTCGCTGGACATGTCATTCTACCCGCCGAGGATACGGTCAAGTCACCCAATCTGCACATGCTCGCCGACTTCTTTCTCGGATGCGGGGTGAAGCAGGCATTTCACATGACCCTCATCCTGTCCTTGTGAGTGTCATCCATCCCCAGGAAGGCAATATTTAGTATACCAACACTAAATAGGGATGTAGGTTTGTACAGCAGTTAATTTATTATAGCATCGTAGTATTTTCAACAGATAGTTCACACCATGTAACATGTAGTTTTTATCTATACAGATTCCCCCTCTTGCCTGTATACTATTAGCGGCGTTTTTCGGGCAGGAAGTGTCTCAAACCCCTGTGCCCATAGGGATCTGGGTAGCCCTTGCTGTGTGGTTCTGTTTTGGGCTTTTTCCCTCTGACGTGTCCATGCTTCAGATGCTCTATCGATCTGTATGTCGTTTACCTCCCATTCCTCGTAGTCATTCCTTTGTAAATAACCGTTAACTCTCATAGACTTAGTGAACTGTTCGACATACATAGTCCATATGTAGATCTTTGGAACCAGTGGTTGGAATGGAAGAAGGTCATTTGTCTGCCAAGACTCGGTGGGGTTACCCCCACCTCATTTAAGTGAGCGTAATCCCTTTGTTGTTTTAACCACATAGGCTACCATCGTAAAGGGCCACTAGCTACATACGGCTCAACGTAAAAGACACATCTATTCATCTTAATGCGGTCTGCATTCTTACAAACCCACTTGGTTAGGTGAAAGTGTTGACATGTCGGGATCAACTATCACAATGTTATATTGTTAACAAATCACGCCTATTTTTATTTTATAAATTTATCTGCAGGTTTTTAACCCGCGCTGTTGTAAAATTTTCTAATCAACATATTTACTTAATATTTCTATATATTTTTGTATATATTTCAGCGTAGTATATTTTTAATGTAGTACATATATATAGGATATAGTTTTGTAATGAATGGTGTATATTGATTTACTGTAATTTTTGTATATACATATATTATTATCACGAGAGCCTTTGTCCACATGTAATTATTAGATGGCTGCCATTAATCAACGCTCATGTACATACATATATATAAGATAATGTTTGGTTGAATAAACAATTAAATAATAAAAAATAATAAATATTGTATGATCTTAACACCAAGCAGTAAGTAAGTCTGGTACATTTTCTCTCGTTCTAACGTTCAACATATCCCTGCCGTTTGTTATCGGATGGTCATACCCTGGTCTCTATCGATTTTCAGCGTCGCTGCGCTCGTGAGCTACGTCCTCACAGGAAGCCAGGTTTACGCTCATATCCTGGATATCAGGTACTTGCAATTTCCACTGGATTATCATTCGTACTAAAAACTAAAAAGGAAATATTCCTTGTCGTTTATTTGCGCGATATTTGGCACCTCGCATACACGATCTTAATAGTCGTCTGCTTTACCGTCCTAATATCTGCTCTCCATGTTTGCAGTAACTGTAAATAACTCAATTTTCTGGTCAATGACGCCAGTGTTTGCGTGAACCCTAAATACCACCTTTACCTTTATCCATTCATCCCCAGCCCCACGTACGTGATGCCCGTGTTGGCGTGGACCTTAACGGCGGCCATTGTGTTTTCATTCAAGTTGATACAGCCCGTCGTGTCGTGCATGACGTTCATTAATGCATCCGTCCTCTTCATCGCCGTAAGTTTCGTTCTTTTCTGCACCTACGAGTAAATTATACGACTTATATATACCACACTCTCTCTCTCGACCGGCTTACGGAAGATTAAGCTTTCATAGAAATTTTTCACCATGATTTATTTACCGACGGTGACCCGGAAGAAACAGAGTGCACAACAACAAATTTTTTGATAAGTCATAGTAATTGCGGCCATCATCGAAATATTATGATCTTAAGCATTCTCACAAGATTGATAAGTATGATATACATGGAGGCAGTTAGTCGAGTTGTAAGAGCACTGGACTTGTAACTATGACAGGTCGCGGGTTCGAAAGCGTCAACCACTCGACCCCTCTGCAATGATTCTTCGGAATATATCCGTTATTGTACACCCCTATTTTCAGGCGGTGGTGGCTTTTATCCCTGGGAGGCGAATCAACAACACGATACACAACGACTTCTCACACATCGGCCAGCCATTTCTCGCAGGCACCGTCGCGTTGGGTCAGTCGAATTTTAGTTGCTCAGTGCCAGCGTAGGAATGAGATTATTCATGCTTTCATACTGAGTTATCCCTGCTGCATTACTGAGGTATTCATGCTGCCTTTCTGAGGTATTCTTGCTGCCTTACCGAGGTATTCATGCTGCCTTACTGAGGTATTCTTGCTGCCTTACTGAGGTATTCATGCTGCCTTACTGACGTATTCATGCTGCCTTTCTGAGGTATTCTTGCTGCCTTACTGAGGTATTCCTGCTGACTTACTGAGGTATTCATGCTCCCTTTCTGAGGTATTCTTGCTGCCTTACTGAGGTATTCTTGCTGCCTTACTGAGGTATTCATGATGCCTTACTCAGGTATTCTCGCTGCCTTACTGAGGTATTCTCGCTGCCTTACTGAGGTATTCCTGCTGCCTTACGGAGGTATTTTTGCTGCCTTACTGGCAAGGATGTACTTTATTCTGCCTCTGTGGTGTCTTGTTTCGTTGCCTCACTGGTGAATTTCTGCTGCCGTACCGGTGTATTCTTGTTGTTCCACTAGTGTGTTCTTGTTCCACAGATGTATTATTATTGTTCTTCAAGTGTATCCATATTTTGTACAAGTGTATTCTTGTTCTACTAGCGTCCATCTTGTTCCACAAGTGTATTCTCATTGTTGTACAAGTGTATTCTTGTTTTTTGAACAAGTGTATTCTTAATTTTGTAGAAGTGTATTCTTGTTCCACCACTGTATTCATCTTGTTTTACCGGTGTATTTCAGGAGGCCTGTACCAGACAATGCCGATGATGTACGAAAAAATCAAACCTTCCATCAAACAGGTTCAAACATCTGGAATATGCTCCACAAACTGTAGGCCTACACTTTATATATTTTTTAACGCAACCTATTTATTCCTTTATGCGACCTATTTATTTTTTAATGCGACCTATTTATTCTTTAATGCGACCTATTTCTTCTTTAATGTAACCTATTTTTTCTTCAATGTGACCCGCTTCTTTTTAACGTGACCTATATATTCTTTAATGCGACATATTTATTCTTAAATGCGACCTATTTATTCTTTAATGCGACCTCCATGAAAGTGCGCCTTTGCAGGCCAACTGTATTTCACTTTTTTTGAAAGTATGTTCAAAAATACGCTTTTCACAATAGAAAATAAGCAAAATTTTCGTGCTTGAATATTGAGAAAGATTTGTCATAGAATGTGCTATAATAAAAATATCTTAGATATATAACAGAGTAATATTGTGCGTGCGATCTACATTTAATTAGCAACAAACCCTCACATTTTACCATTTTTTCACTAAAACTTCGCCTTTTCCCATTTTTTACTAAAACCTTGTATTTTCCCATTTTTCTACTAAACCTGGCATTTTCCCATTTTTTCCACTAAAACCTCGCCTTTTTCATTATTTCACGAAAACCTCACATTTTCTCATTTTTATCATGAAAAATTTGCCTTTTCCCATTTTTTTTACCAAAACGTTTTATTTCCCCATTTTTTCACTAAAAGCTCGCATTTCCCCATTTTTTACAAAAAAACCTCGCATTTTGCAATATCACCAAAAAACTCGCATTTTCCCATTTTTTTCACCAAAACCTCACATTTTTGCATTTTTTCGCCAAAAATTTGCCTTTTTTCCCATTTTTTTTCACAAAACGTCATTTCCCATTTTTCACTAAAAGCTCGCATTTTCCCATTCTTTTCACTAAAACCTTGCATTTACCTATTTTTCCACTGAAACCTCGCATTTTCCCATTTTTTCACCAAAACCCCGCATTTTCCCTTTTTTTCACCAAAACCTCGCATTTTCCCATGTTTTCACTAAACGCTCGCCTTTTTATCAACGTTGTGTGACCGCTCAAAGCACTGCTTGATTACGATCCATCATTCATCATATATTCGTATAAGTTTTCGTTGATGTTAGGTCAGGAATTACCGTAGAGCCGTGATCACGGGGCTAGCAACATGCGCCATCCTCAATATTCTCTGGTGAGTTCGCCGGTCGAATCATGCTTTATTGTGGTCGACGTAAATACTTTGCGATGTACTGCGTTTTGAGGGGTATTGCACGGGCATTCTGTGGGAATGGTATCGTGCTCTAGATGTGTACTTAATTTTAACACTGTGGGTATAAGAATGAAATACCGTGGGTATGGTATTTTCCATGTTTTTTATGCCGTTACAGACGATCTTTTTTTACATGATTAAATGAAATAAAATACATTTGATTTAAAGTGCAGTAATAGCATTGCTGTCCAATACACTTTACATCAATAAATGGTACTGCTCACTCTAAACCGGTGTACCACTATTTACACCAGTGTACCACCTAATGTACACGAGGGTATTACCCAATGATTTTGCTTCATAGTACGTAAGACGTAATACATTTTTTTTCTTTTATCGGGATGCTTGTTGACTGTTGACTGCAGGTGTTGGGCGGTGTTGATGAGTGTGCCGCAGGAGTCGGGGCTATGCGTACCTCCCAGTCATGATCGCAGTGTTCACTCGCAGTCCATGAGTCTCGCGTGTAGGCACAACATTTCGCTAGAAACGTCAGTCTTATACAGCCTTCATTATTCGTTTATTGTCTCTTTAATTGCTCGCTCAGTGTAGAGTGGAACGCTCGTATGCCAGACTTTAGCTTCGGCAAATTGTCATTCACAACAAATCCTTATGGAAGATAGCTTTTTAAAAGATGCTAGGAAGCCCTCACGTTTTCACTTGTTACTTGATCCCCGTGAATATTTACCGTAAGTGATGTATTACCGTGTGACCACGAATATATTCCCTAGTCCTCACTCATCTCTCACTAAGGTCGCCCAGAACAATACAACGGAAATACACAATCGGTATTGCTCAGGATTTGAACCCTCCGCCTTCCAGTTAATAAGTGCAAGGTCTACTAACCGATCCTATGACCAATTATTTATACCACGCTAAACATGGTATACCATCGCCAGATACGAGTGTATCTCAAAAATATCTGCACATTTTCCAGTTATAAAAACCGTAGTGTGTTGATGAAGTGAAATATATTTCATTTGAAGTGCACTAATAGAATTGCTGTAAAAAAACATTGGTATGGCCTAAGCATTGACAGAAAATAACACACATATAATTTAGCGCTAAAACACTAATGAACTTAATGATAATATCAACCCATGTCGGGCTGGAGAGGGGGACTGTCTGTGCTAAATGTCAAGCCAGTATCCGAAGAGGAGCATTGACCCATGGAAATTACTCGACTAGTGACTGTACGGACAATAAGAGATTGACAGCTTACAGACAGGATATTGTTGTGTTGTTGTGGTGTATTCATGTTGTTGTGTTGTATTCGTGTTGTAATCGGATGCAAGTTACGCTCAATCGCGAGGACATTATTTTATTTCAGGGCGGCAGAACTGGGTCAGATATCAACTGTGCCACTGATGCGTGTGAGTTGATTATTGTGTGATCCGTGCAGTAACCACACAAGTGGTGTAATAATTATGGTTATTGAAAACAGTAACCACACAAGTGATGTAATAATTATGGTTATTGAAAACAGTAACCACAAAAATGGCGTAATTATCACAGTTATCCAACCAGTAACCACACAAATGATTTAATAATAATTATGGTTGTCCAAACAGTAACCACAAAGATGATTTAATAATTATGGTTTTCCAAACAGTAACCACACAAATGATTTAATAATTATAGTTTTCCAAACAGTAACCACACAAATGATTTACTAATTATCATGTTTATACACTAACCACACTAATGCTGTACCAATTATTATGGTTATCCAGCCATTAACCACACAAACGATGTACTAATTTAACTAAATGTCATCAAGATTGACGCGAACTTTCATACATTAAGTATCAAGCACATTCCATCACGCGCGGTGATCCCCCCATTTATAACGTATGGCACGAATTGGTCACGTTACTGACGCGTGTCGTTCGTGCGGGCAGATAATCGAGGTGTATTTCCCGCGATACGCGTGGATCGCGGTCCTCGCGCAGGCGTTCCTCACGGTCGGCGCGACCTCATCGTACCTCACGATCGGCGCCGCCATGCACCACACGCGTGAGTCCATCGTCGTGTAGTTCATGCTCGGAGCTGCAACGCAGCCACCATAGCGGCCGTATCGTGGCCGCACAAGTGACCGCATCGGTCAATACGGTCAATTACAACGGACACTCTAACCTGTTGGCTAAATATCTCTTTATCGGTGATACCATTAAGTTCTCTGTTGATTTTAGTCTACTGTGCGTGTCTTATTATTTTTGGGCTATTATATCTTCTAGGTAGAATAGATTAATTGTAAGTTTCACTGCTTCGTGCTAAATATGATACTTTTTACTTGGTACACACCATTATATTTTCTATTCATTTTTTGTGTATATCATGTTGTATTACCATTGTAAAGTGTCGCTGATAACTAGTTAGTTGAAGAGCCACTGGAAATACAATAATAATAATAATTTCCATTACTCCAGCACACGATAAATAATAGTTTATTTCATGCACCCTCGCCATGATTACTGCAGTATGAAAATCATTGTACAATTGATCATACGTCTAATCAGACTTTTATTTCACCATATATCCATAATAATTGCTTATTGTGAAAAGTTTACCATGAAATCCCTGAAATTTCTGATGATTAACTGAAGACCCAAAATGCCACTTTGTATCGGGTTGCAATTTTGGTCGGGTCATTTTTCCTCGACGAAGGTTTGTGCCAAAACGCTTTAGTCGTGTCTAGCCTAGTGGGCGTACGTCTGCCTATACGCTGTCCATGTAGAAACCAACCTCTACCACTTTCCATGTCACCACTTGCCAGTTTGTGGGTGGGTCGAGTCTTATTGGACCCACGATCGATTCACTGCGTACCAAGCAAAGTTACACATTCACAGTCATCAGCTGTTTCGCCAGTGTAATACTCAACTGTAAGTCACATATAGAATACATGACCAGTGTAATACTCAACTGTAAGTCACATTTAGAATACATGACTTCTGTAATACTCAACTGTAAGTCACATATAGAATACATGACCCGTTTAGTGCTCAACTGTAAGTCACAAATAGAATACATGACCCGTTTAGTGCTCAACTGTAAGTCACATACAGAATACTTGACCAGTGTAATACTCAGCTGTAAGTCACATGTAGAATACGTGACCCCTGTAATACTCCACTGTAAGTCACATATATAATACATAACCAGTGTAATACTCAACTGTAAGTCACATATAGAATACATGACCAGGGTAATACTCAACTGTAAGTCACATATAGAATACAGGACCAGGGTAATACTCAACTGTAAGTCACATATAGAATACATGACCAGTGTAATACTCAACTGTAAGTCACATATAGAATACGTGGCGTATGTAATACTTGACTGTAAGTCACATATAGAATACATGGCGTATGTAATACTTGACTGTAAGTCACATATAGAATACATGGCGTATGTAATATTTGACTGTAAGTCACATATAGAATACATGGCGTATGTAATACTTGACTGTAAGTCACATATAGGATAGATGACCAGTGGAATATTCATCCGCAAGTCACCTATATAATAATGACCGATGTAATACTCAACTGTAGGTCTTTATACAATACATAATTGTTACTAACTTTCTACAGAATAAGAATACACGACAAAGTCATTTATTGAATACTCAACTTTTAGTTGTCTATAGAATATATAGGTGTGAATCATCTATACTCCAATACTCAACTGTCAGTGATCTATATATAGTTGTCTATTGAATACTGAACTGTAAGTCAACTAGAATACATGACAAAGTCATTTATAGAATACATCACTGTTAGTCATTTATAGAATACAAGAGTGCCAGTCAGCTGTCAAATGTCACACTATCAGACTATCTAATGGTCCAATAGATTATCTTAGCGTCTATCTGTATTAATGTTCTTTTTTCAGGGTGTGTTCGTCCTTTCTCTCGATGCTAGTGTTCGCTGTAGTTCATCTGTAGAAATTTTCTTATTTCAGGGTGTGTTCGTCCTTTCTCTCGATGCTAGTGTTCGCTGTAGTTTTCACGGTTGCTATGATTAGTCCCGAGGTCAGTATGTCTAAAGATAATAACCAGACCTAATAAGTGACACCAGTGACTGCGTCTACTACGTTAGAAATCAATGTAGAATAGCTTATGTACTATAATTATTACTTCGCTGCGGCCCCTCGTCTTTTCTACGCCCTTCCAGTTCACATCCGACAATGCACAAGTATTCATCAATTTAAAATTCAACTAAAAACACACTTGTTTTCTAAAGTCTATAACTAACGGCATCCCAACGAGCATTGAAGTTATTACTACTACAGTTGTTATTATTACGTTACTGTTATTACTCTCACTACTGTTATTACTGCCATTCCTGTTACTACTGTTATTACCATTATTACAGTTGTTCCTGCTAGTACTGTATGTATTCTATGCTATGTTAATTTTTAATGTGTATTATTCATTGATGTAAAGTGTGTTAGACAGTGTTGCTAATAGTGCACTTTAAATCAAATATATTCCATTTCATTTCATTGTATGACATGTCGCGTTTGTCTCTTTTCAGGTGGAAAATTGGTGTCCATCCCACGCGTGGATGCGCCGTAACGTTAAACCGATGTTCCCTACTAAAATTGTAATTTCCAGAATATTCTTTCGATTGGTTAACAGTTTACGTTATTTACTGTGTGTCCCTCGGAGAGTTCAGCCTGTTTTCATTGAGCATTTAAGACTCCCAATCTTAACAAGATATATATATATACGATAATACGAATATGATATATAGCTCATGGAGGCTTGACAACATCGTTTCTATGTCATCAGTAGAGATTTGTGGAGATGTTATCAAGAGAGGCACGACCAGATGTTATCAAGAGAAACATGCATAGATGTTATGAGAAGAGAAATGCCCAGTTTATGCCCTTTAACATTGATATGATGAGATATCACAATTTCCAACTTACAAAATTCATAAGTGAGACCCACCATGTCAAAATCACTGATTTAGACATGTCTGGAAAGCGCGGGAAAAATCCATGGTTTATGCCGGTTGCAAATCACAACCTCTCGCATGGAAGGCAGCGCTTCTAACCGCTGCACCACCGGCGCCAAACTTACCACTAAAACAATGACGTATAGAAGGTATAAAGAAAGTTGGTGGAGCGGATAGTGTACCTGTCGAATTTTTTCGTATTCAACGATACAGCTGACACGGGAAACCAGCATGTCGGTATTTCCGCAAGTTAGTTTCCAGTAAATGGTAACACCAAAAACAATAATAATGGTAATGATGATGACGTTGATGATTATAATTTCTATTATGATGATTATTACTGTATAGTTTTGTACTGTTTAGCTCCCTTTCTGGTGGATGTGTGCCATCCTCAAGTGTTTGATAGATGATTTGCTGGTTCTTGTAATAAAGATGCCTCTACTAAATGACTTGTTGCCAGCTGGGAGTTGGCAGAGGCGGTTTCATAGTGCAATATAAACAATTCACTTTTAGCTAACCTGAGCTTATGCTCGGTGAGCTTTTCTGATCGGAGTTTGTCCATCGTCTGATGTTAACATTTTCTCAAAAAATGTTCTCAAGAACTGCTTATTGCGAAGGTCTGCCATTTGGCAAATATTATCCTCGGGTTAGTCTCTTATAGATTTGTTCATGGTATCATCATCGCAGCTAGGGAAGGTAATTTCTGCCAATGTTTGTATTTTTTTCTTTAATAAAAACTTCTCAAGAACCGTTTATCGCAGAGGTCTCCTATTGTCCTTGGGGTAGTATCTTTTAGATTTGTTAGTGTCGCAATGGGGATTGTCGGGTCTCTTTGGCCTCTTGTTTTTGATATCACGCAGTCTCCTTGTCTTTTTCTAATATCAAGATGGTCTACCTGGTCTCTTGTTCTGTCTTTTTTTGTCTATTTTTCTTTTTTTCGGGTAAGCGTCTTGAGGCCTCTTTGGCCTCTTGTTTTACCTTATTCACTCTTGCCATGCGTGGCTGTCTTCAGGCGACAATTCGTACGGACAACGATGGTCTCTTGAGTCTATTAGTTGACCCCAACGAGCGGCACGCTTACATGTTTATGAGGATGCGCGTGTCCCGAATGTGGCCAATGTGGGTCGCGGCTATAAGGTCACTAGAGGTCAAGCAGCCCATGGCCAGCCGAGAACACAAACGTGTAAGCTTTTTAATGGTCAGTCATTTAGTTGGAACCAAATTCTGCAGAGGTGCAGCATCTCCTTCCCCGTGTACTCCTCTTCACTCCCCCACCGATGCTTATACCATCGCAGTCCCGTCTCCCTAGCTTGCTCCTGAAACCATCTTGTTCGTGGCGTAGTCATTTCTATTTCCATGCCTGTCGCTCACAGTGAAAAACACACCATTTTTAGCTCTGCTATCTAGTTCACATTCTTATGTTGTTAGTGCTACTTTTTTTGTCTCTTGTCTTTTAGTCTGTGCTATTGTTTCCTTGTCTCATGTTTTTTAGTCTGCTCTGCCATTCTCTTATCTCTTGTTTTTTAGTCAGTGCCACTTTTTTCTTGCCTCTTGTCTTTTAGTCAGTGCCACTGTTTTCTTGCCTATTGTCTTTTAGTCAGTGCCACGGTTTTCTTACCTCTTGTCTTTTAGTCAGTGCCACGGTTTTCTTATCTCTTGTCTTTTAGTCACTGCCATGATTTTCTTACCTCTTGTCTTTTAGTCAGTGCCATGATTTTCTTACCTCTTGTCTTTTAGTCAGTGCCATGATTTTCTTATCTCTTGTCTTTTAGTCAGTGCGACGGTTTTCTTCCCTCTTGTCTTTTAGTCAGTGCCACTGTTTTCTTCCCTCTTGTCTTTTAGTCATTGCCACGGTTTTCTTGCCTCTTGTCTTTTAGTCAGTGCGACGGTTTTCTACTCTCTTGTCTTTTAGTCAGTGCCACTGTTTTCTTGCCTCTTGTCTTTTAGTCAATGCCACTGTTTGAAGCGGACCTATCCAGAGTTTTTTATGCCCTCCCCTTCGGTCTTGCAGGTCAGCTCCCTGTCTCAGATCACTACTATCACTAAATCAATCTATTCCATTGTGCCTGCCTTTCCTTAGGGCACTCCCCATTTCTCTGAACAGTTGACATCTGTATATTGCTAGCTGAACGTACTACTTACCCCTTATTATATTCAATTCATGAAGCTGTGGGCCACACTTTTCAAAGAGAGGCACCACATGTGGGCCAAGACTGGCAGTATTTTTCATGTGTAAACTAATAATTAACTTTACTGTAATTTTCCTTTTTTTATTTTGTATGTCTGAGAACAGACTTCATATTTTGGTCTCTCTTGAATATAGTAATACTGACTGCAACCTCATATCATTTGGTGTGTCACCCATGTGTATTTCGTCGCTATACCCCCTTTAAATGCGGATTTTTATCGATTCAACACCACAGGTGCTTATACACATGGGACTTCTGACCAAAGAGATCGGATGGAAGTTCGCAGAAAACCAATTTTCAGGTCAGGTTATTAAATAATGACAAGTCACTAAACTATCTGCCGGTGGCAGTAACTTTAGTGGTCAACACGAGGTGTTATGTGTGTTAGTGGCTGGCATGTTTTACCAAAAAGTGGGAAACCCTACTGTCTATTGACGCTGTAGCCAGTAAACTATTTGTGACCTCTTGCAGCCTGGCTAGCTTACTGTTGCAGCGTTGGAATCTGTACAAAGCACGGATTTTTCACACTCTTCACTATATCACAATCGATGAAACTTTCATGCTCGGATATTGAAAAAGCTGTGTAATTGTAAATTTCCTAACGGTAATCGGGAAATATATTGTGTCGATGTGATACATTGTCTTTTGTTTGCTCCTCTGCAGTTCGTTCATTGATAGCGCACATTGCATTTTGTTCATACTGCGCATTTCGTTCGATGCGTGTAGCGTGGTTTCTTGGCTGCAGGCGGACCTCTCGGCGAATTGGTCCAGTGGACGGATCTGATTGCCTGTCTTTACATCCTGGGTCACGACATCATTTTGACGAGTGAAGTCGAACAAATCCGAAAGTCAGTACAAAAACTATGACGCACGTAGCTTATTGAGGCACCATTGTCTCTACTGTTCAAACGCAAATATGTCGGGGTGTGGAACTTAAATTCATTTAGACCTTTATCGCGATTTATTTGATTCTCGCCCAAGGATACTAGCTTGAGCTAGTGGCGTTTTGGGTAAAAAGCACTTTCACTTGCATTTTGCCGTGGGTGTTCGGCTGCCCACGCAGGGCGGTTATTTACGGGCTTCTTTTCTCTTATATGCTGTGCATATCGACGGTCTCGATGGCGCTTACCTGCCCGCTATTTCAAATAATAATAATAATAATACATTTGTTTGGGAGGCGCCCTAATAACTAGTATGTCTCTAAGGCGCCTATATACATT
>WURV02147746.1:0-18008 GCA_011762755.2 Epimenia babai | reverse complement strand
ATACAGACTCTTTCTGTCTAAAGACATCATAAATACAGACTCTTTCTGTCAAAGGACATCTCGACTACAGACATGGTGTGTTGAAGGACATCTTAAATACAGACTCTTTCTGTCTAAAGACATCATAAATACAGACTCTTTCTGTCAAAGGACATCTCGACTACAGACATGGTCTGGAAGGCATCTATATAACAGGCGCCAGCAAGCCCATTACATCCTTAAATACCTTCTGCACCACGCATTATTCCTGAAACGTAGAATAATCGCTGTCACATATTGAAGATACGGGACATCTTTCCCCATTTACGATCATTAAATACAGAATTATGGACCACTCCGTAGTTTATATCAAAATACGACTCGGTCCAGCGCAATCTTGTTGATGTCAAGGCCTGGCCCAAGAGAAAACACGACTTTCATGGCATGGTTATTATTATTTAATAACAGTACTAGATTCCCACGAGTAAATGAAGAATATGACTGAAACGGTTTGATAACGATTATTCTATCAAAAAGTACATGTTGTTGATGCAGTCAATCGTGTAGTTGCCAGTTGATTATACAGTTCTTGTCATGTCTTAACCACGTGTGTATCTGAGAATTTTAATAATTATTTGTGGAATAAAATATATTTGATTGAAGTGTACTTATTCCCTCGGCCGTCGAGATCGTTCTACATCAATAAAAGCTCTGTGTAGCCTCTGTTTGCAATCTAATCTTTCATATATACTACGGGCTTTTGATCTACAGTGTGTACATGCGTGTAAAGCTATGTTGGAACCTTCATTGAAAAAGATGGCGGCAAATTCTGACGATTAGTTAATATTTTTTGGGTTGCACAAAGTTGCAGAAATAGTTCATAAATATGTACTGTTTATACAAATGAGAAGTCATTCATTGTAAACGATACACGCAAGCAAATTCTTCATGATCTTCGTGATAACCATAATGTAATGCCATCCCTCTTGAAAAAGGCTTGTATTTTTGCTATTTTGGCGTGTACATGTTAACAATGTCAAATCAGAATTGAAATTATATCTGTTTTCCTGTGCCTTGATTGTCTCGATAATTCTTGATATTAAAACATTAAAACAGGATCATGAGATGCCTAAATCACCGTGCAATGCCTGAATCACTGGAGAGGAAGAGTCCTGTAATCTATTTTATCACACGAGTCGTAACTTTATGGCAGTTAACATTTTTAGTTGGTTCAGGTATTTTACGAGCAGTACTCACCATATCCAAGTGTCCAGTACTCAACATATCCAAGTGTCCAGTACTCAACATATCCAAGGGTCCAGTACTCAACATATCCAAGTGTCCAGTACTCTACATATCCAAGTGTCCAGTACTCAACATATCCAAGGGTCCAGTTCTCACCATATCCAAGGGTCCAGTACTCAGCATATCCAAGGGTCCAGTACTCAACATATCCAAGGGTCCAGTACTCAACATATCCAAGGGTCCAGTTCTCACCATATCCAAGGGTCCAGTTCTCACCATATCCAAGGGTCCAGTACTCAACATATCCAAGGGTCCAGTACTCAGCATATCCAAGTGTCCAGTACTCAGCATATCCAAGTGTCCAGTACTCAACATATCCAAGTGTCCAGTACTCAACATATCCAAGGGTCCAGTACTCAACATATCCAAGTGTCCAGTACTCAACATATCCCATCATTTGTATCAAGTTGGGTATTGCAAATTTGATCGGTGAGTCAATAACTAAATGGGATTCAAACAAGCAGTCTGAACTCTTTGGGAGCCTAGTTCCAGCTGCGGGTACGACTCTGTTTTCCGGTCTGGCCATCTGGTCACTTGCAGAATTCGCCGCTTTCGTCTCAGTCTTTACACATGTGAATATTACAGCTCCACCAGAATGTCTGTATTCATTGTGGGTAGGAGGGTCGCTGATGAGATCACTGCCAACTTTCGCAGACAAGTGGATCAAAAAAAGTGAATACGATAAGTTCAGACCCGCAATTATCAACAAAAGATGTCCATGGTTTTAAACTTACTCAGTAAACTATTAGGACTCAAACTTGATATCAGTCCCAAATTAAAGCGGGTATACCCGATATCAGTAAAGGTAAAAAGTTGAAGTACAACGCCGAGACCGCAAGTATCAGCCAATAGAGGTTCCCGGATGCGGTTTACAACAAAATGTTTATGGCAGCTGTTCGCAGATACAATAGCTCCGACACCAGCGTATCACCCGTGAAAAATTTCAAACGTTTACCCGTTTCAGAGATGGGTTAACTCCAGCATTCAGGGATAAATGACTTGTTTTCTTACGTCGTTTTTAGATCCTCAATGGTGCAGTATTGATGTCTATTCTTTGCCCCCAATATCCTGTCCTTTTTGTATCAGCGTGAATGTTGTTAAGTGAAACTGAAACGTTAAATCTCTACAGTAATTTTATCAAAGAAGGTTGAAGATCAAACACCGACTCCCATCATATCAACTTTATCGGGGGCAAAGTACACGTCTACAAAGACTGAAGACAATAATGTGGGTAGAAAACTTGACCTAAACTGTTTTGTTTTTGTACCGGAACTTTATTCTGAAAAAATCTATTATTCAAATATTTAAAGATTTTCAATGCCCAAAATTTTATATTTAACTAGATCAAACTAGATTTTTTCTTGTTACAAAAATAAGAAAATTGAAGAGTTGAAAATGAGCTTCAAATTAAATGACAGGACATTTCAAGCAATGTGAGGTGAATTAAATTTTTTTACATACAACAAATGTTTTTACTGGCAATTACAAAAAAGTTATTGCCCTTGCTTATGATTGAGAAAAGATTGTCATTCACTGTATTAGTGAAAAAGTTATTGCCCTTCCTTATAATTGAGAAAAGATTTTAATTCACTGTATGAACGAAAAAGTTACTGCCCTTCCTTATTGAGAAAAGATTTTCATTCGCTGTTATGAACGAAAAAGTTACTGCCCTACCTTATGATTGAGAAAAGATTGTCATTCTCTGTATGAGCAAAAGTTATTGCCCTTCTTGATGATTGAGAAAAGATTGCCGTTCACTGCATGAACGAAAAAGTTATTGCCCTAACTTATGATTGAGAAAAAAAATTGTCATTCACTGTATGAACGAAAAGTTATTGCCCTTCCTTATGATTGCGAAAAGATTGCCGTTCACTGCATCAACAACGAGGTTATTGTCCTTCCTGGTGATTGAGCAAAAACAGGCTGTAGCTTACTGTGCGGTACAATTAAGTAGTTTAAAACGACGGAGTAAATTCCCTTATGACTGATAAATGGTAACAAACTTGACCGATCAACCTGTTCATTAACCACTTTTACTGCTCTAACTTAGAGAATAAACGACGCCACAACGCGACCTCGTTTAACTTTACAAAGTTATATTTATCGATGACTGATCAAAAACACGCAATATTTACAATAAAATCTAAATACATCAGTGACGTGCGTACGGCCGTACCGTACACGGGTCAGCGCGCGACCATGTAAGCCACGTCAACAATGAACAATGGATGTTATACACACCTGGTATTATACGCAGTAGCTTAGTACACATACACATACATAGATATACATATATATATACAATCAAGGTACTATTGTTACACACATATACACACACACACATATATATATACCTACAACCCTACATTCTCGTATATGTATAATAAATCATTATAGTTATACTCGGGTCACATGACCGAGTCGTACGATACCTTATGCAGGGGATGAACATTGGAGAACTCGCAGGTTTTATAAAACGACAGCAACACGATATCTTCATTATTATTATCTTGCGTTAATGCATGCGAGAAGGGACCTGTTATTTGAGGGTAAAAATGTTTCCAGTTCAGAGAGACCGGTTAAATGCGGTATAATCGTACTACGCATTTTATAAATGCAAGGAAACTCATACAAAATGGCGAGAAATAAAATCAAACAGGAAATGTTACGGGGGCTACCAGTGTCTAAGACCTCCAAGTTCTCAACAGTAATAAGAATGGTTATACAGCTCTTTTAATAGTCATATTAAAGATTCCGTGGAATTTTAGACATTTTCTATCACGCCGTTATATTTTAACCCTAAGATCGATAACGTACTTTAAAATTCTATATTAAAAGACCTTTCTGAAACGTAAGACACTGCGTGAGTGATACGTAATAATTGGCAGTGTTGACGCTTACCACTCTGATAACTGTACGTCGCATTACCATAGCAATACAGTTGTGACAACAGAGTGCCAAGGGTTAATTGTATAGACTATATAGTATGATCTGAGGAATTATAGAGTGACCATTAAATTTCGAAATGGTGCGAAAATTTCCTAACGTTCATTGCTATGTAAAATGCAAAAGACATCGATATGACATGAAATTCCACAATGGGATTTTGATAGCAATTTAATTACGAGAAAAATTCATAAAGTAACTAACCATCGAAATTGGTCAAATCTGTAACATAAATTGGATATATCTGATGATAGCGTAAAATTTTTCCCGAAAAAAACAGCCTTAAAATTCGAAATCAAATTGTGGTTTCATCATATGGTTTATACAGTATTTCATTTATACCACCAAAAATCCTTCTTTTAAATGCTAAATGTTTAAATTTTCAAAAAAATTTGGCCTACTAAATTTGTTCAGAAGAAGTGATATCAAAGTGGAGAATAATGGAATTGGAAATTTCTCAACATGCAAGGAAAAGAATAGATTTTGAAACTAAGAAAGGCAAAATCCCATCTTTAAATGTAATTGAACATAAGTGAGAATACAAGCTATTTTCTGCATGACAAAGAGAAACGTTTAAATTGTCAAATGATTTTTGGACCTCATTAAGTCATTGATTGTAGTAGAAGTCAGAAAATTGACCGTAAAACTTGATTAAAGGTTGATATCACTAAGATTTTAATGAATTCGACTTGTATAACTCGTGTCTATTAGTGACTCATTCGTGACTTCATTAAATGTAAATGGTGTCGGTGTCACCTAGGGGATTATGACCCTATTATTGAATTGTAAATACCTAAAACATGCAGTTCATAATTCCAAATAACAAAATATCATTACTGTATATTTTGCCCTAAAATCGTTTCCTAAGAATAGCCATAAATTCAGTTCACAAGAAATCCGCCGGGGATGATCAAAATCTGTAACTAAGAAGGCAAAAAGTCCATAGACTGCGGGGTTAAAAACTTTTATCGTGGTCGGCGTATTTTATTGAACCTCATTCCCCTCAATAGCAATCTCACATAAAATCAATTATAATTTCATACACATACAAAAGTAATTGGTTGATAATGACATACATTTCCGCATATATTATGGCAGAACAATTCAAATGAAAATTACGAAATTCAGTTAGCAAACCACCAAAGCAGACTAAAAATATCATTGTTTATATGATCGAGTATAATATGCTACTTTTATCCTGGTGAAGAGGTTGCTGGTGGAACTATCTGATGGACAGAAAGATCCATAAATTTCTTACATTACTTAATTTAAATATTCAACAAATTGAATAGTTATTTTGCAGTGTAGCTGGCCCTGTTATACAGTAACCGCAAGCAGGGTGGGCCGAAAGCGGGCTTACGGTTGTAAGTATCAAATGACCGTAACATTCACCCAACGAATCACCAATGAATTTGTTGGAAGGGACATGGGTGTAGTCAAGAACAATGCTTGTGAGACAGTTGACGTGGTGAACGATTTAAAAGAATATATATATATACGGAGGATCCATTGAGGTTGAATCAGATCGAGATTTCTCTCGTGGTGCGTCACATTGTTCTGGATTATTCCGGAATATTCTGGATTATTCTGGAGAGGTTCGAGAAATGTTATGACTTTGATGCAGGTAATTTTGCAAAAACTTCAGTACAATAAACTGCGCTACAATATGATTTTAACGAATACATATCTGCGTAACGAATGTTCTTTTATTGAAGAATACATGTCAGCTCGTGTAAGGGTACTTTTGTCCAATCTCTACAGCAACTAAATACCTTGTTAATGCCAACAGAGTAACTCTAACCATTATAACGATTATCATCTGGAAATTAGAAATTATTCGCGTAAAAATTGTTAATTTAACATTTAATACAGCATAACTAAATAACAAAGCGTTCATAAAACGAAAGTAAACGCATGTTGAGGTCTGGTAGCCTGAATGAAACAAGAATCGTGTGGGAAAAGACGGAATAAGGAATTACATAAAACGAATCCATCCAGCATGACCTTCGCTCGGTTGTAATCGAGGGATATATGTAAATTTTAAAACACAAATTTATACAATCACAACTGTGGCTAAAAATTGGGCTCATCGGGCGTGGTGGTTCTGAGTCCTCTTCATACACGGGCTCGACTCATAGCAATCGGACACGAGGGGAGACGCGCGTACCAGTCGACGCTCACGACGATGGATCATGAATTTTAGATGCTCCACGAATCTTGGGTGGGTGCGGCCGGGCTGATCGTTGTTCGATATATTACGTTGTAACTTGTCTTTCTGGTGGATACTTACGGCGGTACCTGTCACGTATCGGGCACCGGAACACGGTAGCCTGCTTAATGTTGGACCATAATACGGCTTACAGTATTATTAAGAACTCGCTTAAAGTGATGATTCTCCCAAGGAAACATAAAGCGTGATCCACAGTATCGCGATGCCCGAGTAACTTTTAGGATCAATTATAAAATAGCGTATAAAAGCATGGTTTAATATAATGTCTATAAACAACAAGCAGCGTAGGAATTTTAGTGGCAATATAAGTAAGGTTTACGGTTTTTATACAAAAGAGTAGTTCTTGATTGATTGGTTATTAGTTTTCGGTCGAGGGGGGGGGGGGTGTAGTAAAGAGAGGGCAAATTTGTAATAAAAAGGAGGCATGCCCTTAGTGACGGAAGTGGGCGTGCTCTCAAGGAAGATGTCAGACATGGAGTAGGTCAACTCGAGGACAACTGTAGTCATGTCAGACACGGGGTAGATGAATTTAAGATCTGTAGTTATGTTAAACATGGGGTGGGTCAAATCGAGAAATAACCAGCCAGAAATAACTAAAGTAACGTCAATTTGAACTTGGGCATGAGCCAATCCAATCACAGGTGACACGTAAAAATCACCTCCCCTGTCCTGTGGTGTACAGTATAGAGTATATAAGTTATATCACATGCAAAAACATACCAGACTTAACTCATGCCCAAACCCACTATGAGTATTCGTGTGCGCGCGCGTGTGTATGGTTGGAGACGGGGTGAAGGTGTTACACCCGGACACACGATGCGTATTCACAGAAATCAATGATTGTAGGTTAGCTTTACATTATTTGTCATTATTTGATTATTAACAGTTGGACTAAGGCTTAGTAAGATTAACCATGTGTTGTTCCAAATGTGTAATCTCTTTAAGTAACGGGCTGGATATATGATTTAGCCCGCAAACCGCATTTTCTACATGACTGCCTTTGACTCGGTAAATGGTTTATATCAAGGCCGAATATAACGCGGATTGAAATAACACAACAGAAGAGAATGTCATTCGAAGAAGTAACTGTAATGTGTTGAATAAAAAGTAGTACGAAAGCCAAAGTCAAGCCCGTATGACAGACCGCCCGACGCGCCGATGTGTAACGATGACATGAAGGGTTAGCCGCGAAGTTGCGTTACCGGGGCAACCGCAGTAGACGTGGTATTCTGCGCGACATTCTGGGCTTTCTGCTTCAGCATGGTCCAATCGAATGTGTAGTCGTACTGATAGTTGAGCGTACGGAAGAGGATGCGGAAAAGCTGGCGTAGATACATGTAGTCCGGGGCTTCTTCGTATCGCAGACCCCGGCAATAGTTCAGGTACATCGAGAATTCAGCAGGAAATCCCTTACACAGAACTTCGACCGGCGTCGACATCTTCTTTTCGCTGATTTTCTCATATTTTTGTTTCTTCGTCGCGGCTTTAAGACCCTGCCAGGGCAATGATCCACGGTTAAAATACATCAAGACGTACCCGAGAGATTCCATGTCGTCTCGTCGACTTTGCTCGATACCAAGATGTGCATTTATGCTGGCATATCGCGCTGTACCCGTCAGGTTTTTATCTTCGCGATACGGAATATGCTGGCGTTTGTGACTATCACGATATTTCTTCGCCAATCCATAATCTATGAGAAATACTTTGTTGCAATGTCGGCCAATACCCATGAGGAAATTGTCAGGCTTTACGTCACGGTGGATGAAATTCTTATTGTGAACGTATTCAATGCGACCGATCATTTGATCAGCTAACATCAACACAGTTTTCATTGTGAATCGCCGAGAGCAAAAATTGAACAAATCTTCCAGGCTTGGCCCCAGAAGATCCAATACAAGAACACTGTAATCGCGCTCCGTTCCATACCAACGAATATGTGGAATTCCTATACCACCCTGTAAAATCTTGTAAAGTTTACTTTCATACAAAAGTTGTGGATGTCTCGCTTTTACGGATTCAAGTTTGACAGCTACTTCTTCGCCGTTCGTAATATTTATACCCAAGTAAATATCACCGAAGGATCCGCTTCCGATTTTTCGAACTAAACGATATTTACCGCCAACTAAAAATTCCGATTTTCCTGTCGACGATCCAGCCAGGTTCTCCATGTTTACTTACACAAGAATACTGTTGATTTATTACATAAAAACGATTCAAACAAAACGAAATTTATGCAAATATATCTTGACAATCGGTTGCCATCTTGGGTGGTTGCTGTAAAATATTTCCCATAATGCATTACGTCGGCTAACAACGGCAGAATGCGCCTGCGCAAACGAACAAAAGTTCACGATGATTCAATATGACGTTAACGGTTATAATTCGTTGAAATTATGATTTCATCTTTATAGAGAATTTATTTGTAATCATCGTCGTGGAGTAACACCATTCGTGTTGTTTTAGTAAAGTGCGATGTCCTATGTTTCTTCCTTCATTAAATCAAGTGTCTTTCAAGTCACTCTTGGCTTTTTGGCTGATTTTGTTTTCACCCGTGTATCCGAGAGGGAGGGGAAGAAAGAAGTGGAGTATACGAAATTAGTCGTCTATGCACTCACGACTCTCTTATTAGAGTTTGAATCTAAAAGTTTCTCAGATTTATGGGCGAACAATGCAACATATATCAACATTCGTAAATGATGTGCCCATCTAGCCCTGTCCTCTAATCAAATAGACACCATGTTTCTCGATCTCCATGACTGAACCATGTCCAATGGATTGATGCGAAGAGTGTAAATGAGGTGGGCTATAGTTAATTTTATAAGTATATAATAAAGCGATAAATATAATTATATAAGCGATAAGTACCACAGTGATTTACTACAAGGAAAAAGTAGCACCAAAATCTTACCTTTCCCTTTGTTTGTATCCAAGTACAATTACCCAATATTAATTAATTTAGTTGAAACTGTGGGTGGCTTTTGATGTTTGTCTTGTACTGAGTGAAACGAACATTTATTATGAGGAGGGAGAGATAGTGGTGTAAGACTGAGCTGTAGCTAATCTTTGTAACATTTGTGATAAAAACGACTAAATATTAGTCGAGAGATTTTGAATTATTACACATGAGGCCCCCGACTCTGTTTTTTTATAAGAGCTATAGTAATGATCGGCTAAACCAGCAAACCATGGAAGCTGCCGATACCTCATTTGTACGTCCACACCGAGAATACTCCTCGGTGCTTGGGATTCTCATGCGAAATTGCATATTTAAGGAATACAAAGTACAAAGACGTGTTTCCAGATTTTTAAGTGCAACTACAGGCGGACAACTAGTGTCGGTTCCTAATATAAAGCTAGCACTCTCAAGAAGAAGGGTAAAACTGTCTCACAACGCTGTACAAAACAGTACATAGGGAAATAATGATCACAATACAGAGCACAGCCATTAACAACACGCGTTCAGTTAGAAATGACACTCGTAAGTTTAGACAATTTTCATGCAGCGCTAATTCGTGTGCCAATAGTTTCTTTTCATGGCGATGATTGAATGAAATTCATTAAAAGACAGCAACTGCGCCCATCTTACTACATTTTAAAGCAGACTGTCGTAGCTGATGTGATGGTAATTAGGCTCTCCAGCTGTCGTAGCTTAGCAAGACACCCAACTTCCCATCGGCGTCATGGCCAATTACCATATATTATATGGGGGAATGGGTCATCTATTAGACAAAGTATTTATTATCTTAATAATCAGTATTTTGTCGTTAACTATGTTAACAAAATTAAATCTTATTTAAAAACAAACAGGATAGTTTTTACTGTATATTTTCTGTGACTCATCGATCACAATGCGAACAAACCGTTAGCATCAATGGAACCATTGTCTAAAGTAGGCTGAAGTTAATGGTTGGAGCCTGGTTTTGTTAGATTCGCAATCGCCTACACCGCCGCATTAAATTTATTAATGGCTATGTGTTTCGTGTAAAAGACAACCGCATTCGCGATATTACACAAACTTCAAGATGGAAAACGAAAAAGAAAAGGATATCCCTTCCTCGTGGTCGACACATGATCTTTACCTCAATCCTTTTTTTCATCGGATCAATTTGGATACTTTAGATGTCGTAAGGGTAAGTATTTTGTAGCAATATAAATTGAATCTGCCACAAATAATCGCAAAGTGTTTTATTTTTTACATTAATCCTATGCTATTAAGCACCGAGTCATAGCCTGTCCCTGATTTCTACGTGTTATTGTTTATACCGGCTAACCCGGTTTGCCCCGGCGTGAGTCATTGGTATGTAATTAATACCGTAGCACGCTGGCCATGCCCTGTTTGTCAAACTCCTATAAATGTTGCTAAAAACAGATACCCACTCATTCATGATTGTATTGTTTGAGTCGAAAGGCCCATTCTTCATAAATTAATGTTCACTAATCAATGTCATTAATTCAAGTCCATACATTCAATGGTTATGATTAATGCTGTTTGATCCCACTAACCCTAAATTTCTTTTTTTAGATTCGCAATCATTATTCATTACATATATTCTTCCAATTAAATTTAAAAGGGGGATGTTTTGGGTGGGGAGCGTTTTGGGAGAGGACATATTGACTGTAAATCCTGATGTACCATACTTCCACAATAAACCTGACATTGATAATTGATAAATCTAAATTTGAGAATGTTTTAGAATTACGGCTCTCTTCATTAAGTGATTTTGGATTGTTTTACCGTCTGTCCTAGGTATCACAATCCAGAATGGTAGGAAAAATCATCATGGGGTAACGAGCTTTGATCTTCATTATGATTATGATTGTTATTATTATTATTATTTAAGGAGTTATTTGTTGGGTCAAGCTACCAAGAACATGCACATAGTGTCCCGATAAATCTTGGGTGGCCTAACTGTCTATGCAGCCGTTTATGGTACGGGATACGGGACTTTCCTCAACAACTTTTATTCAGAATGCTTGAACAGACATGACATTTTGTAAATATGTGCATATTTTCGAGTTAAGAGCACGCAAATTTTCCTGATACCTTGTCGTGGAAGGCGCACAAAATACTTCTGGTTCGTTCGGATTCGAAATTGCAACCTTTTGCATGAAATGCTACGCTTCCAACAACTGCAGCGCTGGTGCTGAATTGTCTCCCGTAAAGACGATACGAAAGAGTCATGGCACATGTTAAGTTACAATGAATAGTTAGGATAAAAATGGTGTGTGTAATGATGGTAATACTACTACATATGGCTATGATAACAATAGTGTGTATGTAATCCTACTACAGATAGCTATAATAACAATAGTGTATGTAGTCATGCTACATATAGCTCAAATAATAACAATAGTGTGTATAATCCTACTGCAGATAGCTGTAGTAAAATAGTGTATGTAATCCTACTACACATAGCTATAATAACAATAGTGTATGTAGTCATGCTACATATAGCTCAAATAATAACAATAGTGTGTATGATCTTACTACAGATAGCTATAACAATAGCAGCAATAACAGTATGATCCTACTACAGATAACTATGGTAACACTAGTGTATGTAGTCATACTACAGATAGCTCGAATAATAACAATAGTGTATGTGTGATCCTTCTACAGATAACTATAGTAACAATGGTGTTGATGTGATCCTACTACAGATAGCTGTGATGTCAGTAACAGTGGCCCCCATTCGCCTGTTCCTCGCTGGATTTACGCTCCTGTTAGCCTGGCCCGTAGCGGCTCTCTTCTGTTGGGGGCGAACACGCGAGGAGTACAAAGAGCCGTTCAGTCAGTGGAAACTGTGAGTGTTTCTAGAAAGTTCCGTTCGCCGATTTACCCAATCGATTAACCACGTTGGATGATCCCGATGTAACTTTATCCGTCCGTACTGTTTTATGAATAAATTTCGACAAGGCGCGTGGGGCTGTTGTGTAGGCACAATTTCGGACATGTTTATTCGTCCGTACCGTGTTATACTATCATGGATGAGCATAACTCTTGTTATTCACAAGCCACCTGATCGTGGCCTTATGTGGATAAATGACAAGTTTCTGTTAAAGACTCTAGTGTGTTAGTGTGTAGATATTTATGATGGTGACTTTAATACAGTATCGATGGTAGCATGAAGGAATCTCGCACTAATAATGGAGTTTTAATCAAATCTCACCGATGGTAGCTTGAAGGAATCTTGCACTAATGATGAAGTTTTAATCAAATCTCACTGATGGTCGCTTGAAGGAATCTTGCACTAATGATGAAGCTTGAATCAAATCTCACTGATGGTAGCTTGAAGGAATCTTGCACTAATGATGAAGCTTGAATCAAATCTCACTGATCGTCGCTTGAAGGAATCTTGCACTAATGATGAAGTTTGAATCAATTCTCACTGATGGTCGCATGAAGGAATCTTGCACTAATATGAAGTTTTGGGGTAAATCTCACTGATGGTAGCGTGTCTGGTCCACTTTCAGTGTTGTATGGCCCGCTGTCATGAGTATATAATACCGGCCCATTGCCATCACGGTGTGTGGCCCCCTGCAATAGGCATTTATGGCCCAATGCTATCACAATGTAGGGTCGACTGCAATAAGCGTGGATGGCTTACTTCCACGAAGATGTATGGCCCACTTGCATGAGCTTGTATGGCTCACTGCAATTAGTATGTTCGGCTCACTTTCATGCGTATTAATGGCCCAATGCTATTACAATGTAGGGCCGACTGCAAGAAGCATGGATGGCCTACTTCCATGACGGTGTACGGCCCACAATGTCTGGCTACTTTTCTTAACGGGCGGTTGATTTAAGACATTTTTAAGCTCTATGTTGGTGAAAGAATCGATTTGTTATACAAGTCACTGTAATAATCGTGATTAATCCATGTATTAATCATGTGTTTTTCGGCGTTATTTCCATAAATCACGTTACGTGATCGTCGCGTGGGCAATTTCACAATTTTAACGACCTTTCTTCGTGTCAGCCCGAAACCCACTCACGCTGGAGATTGATTCTATCGGTTATAGCCTTAAGAGCATGTCTAAGACCCTTGACTACTTACGCTAGTGAACAATGGAACGTGCGTCGGGGAGAATTAGCAGTCGATATCCGCGATGGAAATTCTGGTTTACTGCTCCGAGTCACTAAATGTGTCGGATACCAGTCGTTTCTTCCTCGTTTAAGGTCGTCTCGCTAGTCCTCTGGTTGCATTTAGGGAGGTGTCACTGATTATTTGTAATTCATTCCATGATGTGATACTCATTTTTCTGTAACTCACTGAAGGCTGTGTTAGTGATTTTTTTGTAACTCACTAATGGCTGTGTCAGCAATTTTTTTCTGTAACTCACTGATGGCTGTGTCAACGATTTTTTGTTACTCCCTGAAGGCTATGTCAGCGATTTTTTTTTTGTAACCCACTGAAGGCTGTGTCAGCGATTTTTTTTTCTGTTACTTACTGATGGCTGTGACGATTTTTTTTGTAACTCACTGAAGGCTGTGTCAGTGATTTTTTGTGACTCGTTTGAGCTTGTGTCATTGATTTCTTTTTCTCGTTCAGCTGTGTCACTGGTTCTGTCTATGTTAATCTTTCAAGGCCCCATCACTGATCTTTATTCCTCGTTTGAGGCTGGGTCACTGTTGGAGGACTGGTCTGTGTGAGTAGTGTTTCTTATGGATTTGGTTGCAGTATTAGATAGTAATTTGTTGTGTTGACTATCATTGTTACTCTCATGTATCAGTGGCACGAAATGCGACAGTTACGTGATAAAGTAGGCTGAGATTGTAACATTGCTTCTCTATCATGTACCAGCGATACTAAATGTGACAATTACGTGATATGGTAGGCAGAGATTGTAACATTGCTTCTCTGTCATGTACCAGCGATACTGAATGTGACAATTACGTGATATCGTAGGCAGAGATTGTAACATTGCTTCTCTGTCATGTACTAGCGATACTGAATGTGACAATTACATGATATAGTAGGCAGAGATTGTAACATTGCTTCTCTGTCATGTACCAGCGATACTGAATGTGACAATTACCTGATATCGTAGGCAGAGATTGTAACATTGCTTCTCTGTCATGTACCAGCGATACTGAATGTGACAGTTACGTGATATAGTAGGAAGAGATTGTAACATTGCTTCTCTATCATGTACCAGCGATACTAAATGTGACAGTTACGTGATATAGTAGGCAGAGATTGTAACATTGCTTATCTATCATGTACCAGCAATACTAAATGTGACAGTTACGTGATATAGTAGGCAGAGATTGTAACATTGCTTCTCTATCATGTACCAGCGATACTGAATGTGACAATTACGTAATATAGTAGGTAGAGATTGTAACATTGCTTCTCTGTCATGTACTAGCGATACTGAATGTGACAATTACGTGATATAGTAGGCAGAGATTGTAACATTGCTTCTCTGTCATGTACCAGCGATACTAAATGTGACAGTTACGTGATATAGTAGGAAGAGATTGTAACATTGCTTCTCTGTCATGTACTAGCGATACTAAATGTGACATTTACGTGATATAGTAGGAAGAGATTGTAACATTGCTTCTCTGTCATGTACCAGCGATACTGAATGTGACAATTATGTGATCAGAGTAGCTATGTTAACAATTGCTCCTATGTCATGTATTTGTGTCACTTGCGAATCGAATTGGTATAATCGTGAGATTTTTGCGAATACGGAATTCTGAACTGGACACAGCTGCTGAGTGGTTCTGAACTGAATTCGGGAGGGTCCGAGACGTGTTGGTAAACAGAGGAAAAGGTGGTGTAGTATGTTAGACATGGACAGCTGCATTCTGGTGACTGACGCAAGACAAATAACTGGGTTTAGTTGCAGATTCATAAAATCTGTCATGGATTTTGGATTATGGATAACAGATACATAACTGTGACCCTGAATGCGACACCAGCCCTTATTTTCACGTCATTATAACATGACGATTATATGACATTATAACATGACTATTATATGACATTATAACATGACTATTATATGACATTATAACATGACTGTTATATGATATCATAACATGACTGGTATATGACATTATGATATAATTGTTATATGACATTATAATATAATTGTTATATGACATTATAACATGACTGGTATGTGACATAACGCGACTGTCTGCCTGTATTGATGGCTAAAATTTTGCACCGGTCGATAGCAGCAAAATTTTTCTGTTGAAATCCAATTTTGTTAACAGCTGCTCATGCTAGAAATGGGTCGATTTTTTTGCGATAGATTTCTCGTTGAGAAATGATTAAACCTCGCTAACTAACAATTCGTCCGGTATCGTCTAATTCACTAGTAATTCACTACTACAGTACATCTCGTGAAAACTGACTATGTGCTGAATTATTTCCTGCCTTATTCTAAAATGTAACTTCGTCAAGAATTACGTATCTAAGTACGTACAGTTGCACGTCAACGTTAAGTTTATGCTAAAATAAGGCAGCTCATTGCGTCGACTGATTCCACATATTGTTAGCCTATCATCCAGACTTACATGCTGTCATGTCTGTATATTTTACCTACTACTTTCGGCGACACTGCTATTTACGCTGCTGCGCCCTGCTTCTTTTATATACGCCCTGTTGATAGTTGACATTCTACAACTTAGCCAATTTTAAATCAACAATAAAAAATTCACAACCCAAAGAGAGAAAACCTGTTGTATTTATGCTACGACTACCTATTTAGAGTTTATTTCGGATTGTACGAATTTTCCATTTCTTATCTACATCCATTTGCCAATGTTTTTTCTCCATTTTTTCCTTCCATTGTATTATCTGTCTCTATGATTTGTATAATGCGCACATAATTCATTGTAGATAACTCAGGCCTATGATTAGATTAATGATTACATTACAGGCTTAGGTTATTGGAGTTTTCCATTTGTGTAACGTACGCTCGACAGCCATGCTCATAAGTGCATTATAATTCCATTTCATTTCCATACGAGGTATTATTTCCAATGCTAAATATACACGAAGAAACTATTCCCCACCACAATCAATAAACACATCCGTACGGGCCACCCTGTGTTATTTAACCTCATTGTATATCGAATCAACTAATGTTTCATTATCGACATATTTACTTTTAAATATTTGCTTTCCTGGCTCTATTGTATTGGCATATCGGTCAGTGCTCATCTTTGTACAGTCCTTGGCCAGATACATGCGTGACTCGCGCTGGAACAATCAATCAATAAGAAATTGTCGTTGGAATGTAGAAAAAAATTGGTAAAACTTCGGGGTTCTATGGGCAATTAACAGTAAAGCTGTTATATACTTTGAATGTACATCGATTTTCTTCAATTTCCGTTTGAGGTTTTAAGTTATGGAAGTTTGTTGCTCCAGTAGCATGTTCATGCCAAAGCTCAATCGATTGGGTAGTTTATTTCCAAATGTGACTGTGACTGACCTGACATCACAGACTGACAGACATACATACAAGCCTTTTTCTTTATGTTATTGATTATCTATAAAGTATAAATAGAATAAATCTACCTGAAAAATGAAAAATGGAGACGTTACATTGACTTAGTTGGAGTTTATCAAAATTCATGCGGCTATCATCCTGTTTTCATGCCATATTAGTATGTGAATCTTGTGACCAGGTTCAGTGACTGTATGCTTTATTCTGAAGGTTGTAGTAACACATTTATCAAGGTTATACCTATGTAATGTCACTCTTGAATATATTGGTGCAACCTATCGGGTGGTCCATCTACTGGATAATTCGTCGTAAAATGTCTTAGATGGCAGGACTTGATCACAATGGTTACAGCTGTATTGAGTCGGTATTGCCCGGTTAATGCCTACAATGGATATTTATCATATCTCCATAAATGATATCGGCGGCTGTAAATCAGACTATCTCTTTCGTACAGAGTCCCTCAAGGTTCGATCTTTGGACCCTCTTGTTTTCTCAATTTTTGAGTCCCCCCATGATTGACATTATTCCTGGTCAGTATGCTGATGTAAAATTTATGTGGAATAAACCTCAACCATTTTGAATTTGAATGAATTTACATCGACCATGTATCTGTGATTTTTGGCGATGCATGGTGAACTTTCAAGAGCAAAATGCTGCTGCTTGTCGACCCTACAAAAACACAGTCACTCGTTTGTAGTAGGCGAATCAGCCAGGAATTCATACGGGCGCAGTTGAGGAAAAGCTAGATGTCCGATTTGATTGTACGCTAAGTCTCGAGAAGCATGTCAATCCTATCATGCGAGTGTATTTCATGAATACATTATATCTTCTATCTGCCATAGTCACTCATATGTTCCGCTAATTGACCCGTTGCATCGATAACACACAATCTCGTGACGTGATGTATTACCGTATATACTCTCTTATAAGACGACCCCCTGACTTTAGAAACGCAAGAGTCAATTTTAGCGTTGAGCCGTTTATAAGACGAGGCGAAATTTTATTCATAATACAGTACTGGAAATGTAGTAATGAGTAATGGCGGCGACGATTTTGGTTTGAGCGATACTGTGAA
>WURV02147735.1:0-18009 GCA_011762755.2 Epimenia babai | reverse complement strand
GGTAGTGTGTCGTAGGGTTTAGTGATGATATGGTAGTGTGTCGTAGGGTTTAGTGATGATATGGTAGTGTGTCGTAGCGTTTAGTGATGATATGGTAGTGTGTCGTAGGGTTTAGTGATGATATGGTAGTGTATCGTAGGGTTTAGTGATAACATGGTGGTATCTGAAAGGGCAAAATGGAGACCCGCCACTTGATCCCTGCCAGTTTAATCCAATTTTTTACCCGTTTGATCCCGCAATCTCATTGGCTGCCAATGTTTGATGGACGTGCCACGCGTCGCTGGCTCTGGTCCCTTTGTTGCCACTCACAGCCCTGCGTGTGTTTGCCTGTCACGCGACACAATAAGCCGTGTATTGACTCTACTTCGGATGGAGTGTTAGGGGTACATTGATAGGAAAACAGAAGAGATGGTGTGATGTAACGTTATAATCTAACGTTATATTTGGATTATACGAATAACAGGTATAAGCAATTTTTCACCCTTTGAGACCATCAGGCATTACCATCGATAAACAACATGGAAATATAGTACCTTTTGTCCTCTCGGTACCAGTCCTAGCCCTATCGACATTTTCACTCATACTTTAAACTCATTGTCCTTCTTGTACGCCGTCACATATCCCATTTCTGATATTTAACGCGAGATCGCTTGTGAAAAGTGAAAGTAACAGCCTCTGTGTCCATGGCCAGGAAACAAATCGTTGATTGAACAAAATAGCCCCGTCTCGAAGTCGCTTACAAATACAACATACGGAGAAAAGTTGAGGCAATGTTCTGACATCTTGGTTATGAGCATGGGGGAGAAGTGATTGTGTATACATTTCATTAGACTTGTTTATTGGACCCCAGTAAACACTCCATCTGCCTTATCTAAGTTAGGATGCCCACACTTTGCCAACACGAGAATTCTCGCAGACACTATCCACATGGTATAAAATTTATGAAACGCCCTCATTTTCTTGGCCAATGAAATAGCTTCATCGTTCGCGGGTAAAACTGCCGCCTCACTGCCAACCCCCAACATCTTCAAAGTAAAATAATCGGGATACAACGGGCACGGATCTTAATGGTACACCACAGGAAAATGATAGTATAGCGGGTGTTATGAGGTTTAGTGATAACACGGTAGCGGTGTACAGTAAGAGGGTGGAGTGACAATACGGTAGTGTGTAATAGTGTTTAATTATAACATGATGGTGAGTCATAGGGCTCACTGAGGCATAACTGGATTGAGTCATAACAGATAATTATACATGTATTTTAGCGACTAACGATCATGTAATATGGTAATTGTGTCATTAATAAAAGAAATCATACACCCTTCTTACAGCATGCAACAGAAAGATGAATAAGCACGTTAGAAAGACCGCATTGGGCAAGTGTACATGTAGCAAAGGCGCCCAAAGATGGAAGTGTCCATAAATCATACTGAACACGCCTTACGGAATGACAGGGCTGAAATATTGTTGATGACTTAAATAATAAAATAATATTAATGAAAGTTCTGTTGATAATTTGTATGATTTGATGTGTAACCCTTTGATAGCAATTATAGCATTTCCAGATAACAGACTAAAATTATGGTTAACATTTTTAAGCCGCATCATCAAAACGGGGAAACTGATTTTAGTTCAATACTAAAACGCACTCCTGTTGATATTGTTGCATTTACTTCACGAAATATTATGTTGAAAAGGATATTTCAGTCACAAGAATAGATTATTTGAGATAAGTTAAGGAATTGGAATTGGTCATCATGAAAAGAGAATTATTTTATTAACAGGTATCAAGATATCCATTATGATACTAATGAAATTAAATTACAGAATGGCTCATATTACAATGGTTCCCTAAATGGTATGATATTGATGCGATTATTTTACTAAAAGCAATATTAAAAAGAGTGCCAAGTACTATCTGATTTTACCTGATCATTTAATGCTGTCCGTTATTTGACAAGTGAGTCAAGTTAGCTGAGTAGACAGTAGTGTGATTTTTTTGTCATCCGAACATCGTGCTTGGAGAATTACATCGGGTATAATCAAATAAAGCAACTTGACCCACGTCCTTGATGTTTAAGTGTTCTTTCCTTGGTATTTATAAAAATCTTGCTATTTTGTAAACTTTTGCGCGTTGTCAAGGAAAAGAAGTGGGAATAGACCCGTTTAGGAATTGACCTGACCTATGTTGGAATAAATTCATACAGTGACTATATATAATGTGTATGTATGAGGGTATATATTCGTTCATAGCCAACGATATATGTTAGTCTATCACAGATATACCTGAATGAATACATACCTTCAATAAGGGTGCCTCAAGGGGATACATTCGTATTACAGTACAACATGGTTACATGAAGTGAGTGTATTCTTGTGGACCGTTTTTACCGAGGGGATAAATTTGTATTACAGTACAACATGGTTACATGAAGTGAGTGTATTCTTGTGGACCATTTTTACCGAGGGATAATTTTGCCAAGCTGCTGTCAGACGACATTTAATTAAAGAAAAGCAGTTTCAAACAAAGTTATCTTAATGTTATCTTAATATTTTTCCAAGCGAGTTATTGTCGATCTGGTGGATCTTGCGAGTGCTATCAGGGTGATCTGGTTGTCTTCACACTCATCAACACTCTTCACCCGAATGTTGTGGTCCACGAATGGCGACGTTGGTTCGAATCCCACTGCAGGGAGAGCTCAGTTAATAGAATACAAGCCTGCGAACCAGAAGGTACAGGGTTCAAATCCCTGGGCAATACCAATTCTTAGCCATAGGGAAATACCTGTGAAATTTATTTGTACCAATACCAATTAATATGGACTGGAAATAATATATATTTGAGAGGGCTGTGCAAGCATCTGTTATAGAGTTATTTTCCCCAATGACTCGAGGTGAATAGAAAGGGTTATTTGGCAAGCTGTGGGAGCGGCTTTGGTATGGTACATGAACGTCACAATTAACTTTTTTTACTTTTCTTTGGACTACTTATAAATGCACGTAAGATTTACACTATACCATACATTTAGTCAATAATGCGATGGCTGAAATAATAAAGCTAAAAAGACTTCACAGACCAAATGAATTATGCGCTTATTGATAGAAAAATAAATAAAATGTTTTCACTAAAACTACGACGCAAGAGCTCAAATCTGGATGATTGCACGGCTGGGCAATGACTGAAAACGGCCAGTGATCATATTTTATCATCACAGCAATATAACTACCCTACATATATATTTTGTGGGTGTCTAACAAATATTGTTCTGGAACGAAGTGGTTCAACTATTGACGTCACTCATGTCACCAACCTGACGGGCGATAAAGTTGAAATGATGCACATTGTTAATACAGAAACTCAAAAAAAACGTCAATGAAACCTAAGAATATCAACATTGAACATAACAGCATGGAGGGGGGGGGGTATCAATTCAAGACCCCTGGGTCCTACGAATACCCTGGTATTCCTATAAGGGCCATATCACTGGAGATAAAAGCTACCCTAGAGTGTTGGTACTTCAAATACAACGCGTAACTTGGTTCTTTCGTGGCCTCAGCGATTTTAGGTGAGTGAATAACTGCTCACTGAATATTCGCCCATCATACACTTTTTGCGCTAGCAACTCACCACATTTTTTTGAAGACATGCTCTGCCTTATCGCGAGGTTTTTAAGAATTCTTCACATTTCTATTACTTCCCCTCACTAATGTTGAGAATTATCGACAATTTGTATTTGCCAAAAAAAAGGATCGATTCTCATAATGAGAGGCCCAAGAGATCTCAAGACGATCATCTGAAAAAAAAATGAGAAAAAGAGGGGAAAAACGGATGAGGCCAAGCAGGCCATCTTAATATTAGAATGAGAAGACAACAAGGAGACTGCTTGACCTCAAAAACAAGAGGCCCAGGAGACCTAAAAATATCTATTACTGTACTGAAACAAGAGGCCAAAGAGACCCGACAATACCCATTACAGTACTGTAATAAGACTAGAGGCCAAAGAGACCCGACAATACCCATTACGATACTGAAACAAGAAAATACAGATTGGTAGAAAATATGTAGGCTTAAATCACATCCAATTGCCAAAATAGAGATTCCCTAAACAAATCTGAATGAGACCTACACAGAAAATATCTGTCCAATGGCAGACCCTCGCACTCAGCGGACATGAAGATAAAAATTTTCAAATAAAGAAAGTTGATAGAAATTACCTCCCTTTGCTCCCAGGACAAGATGCTGAACAAATCTGAAAAATACTAATCCAAGGACAATATCTGCCAAAAGGCAGACCCCTGTGATAAGTGGTTTTTGTGAAAAAAAATTTTAAAGAAAATATAAAATCAACAGAAGTTACCTCCCCTAGCTGTGATGATGATACCATGAACAAATCCATGAGAGATCAACCCTAGGACGATATCTGCCAAATGGCAGACCTCTGCGATAAACGGTTCTTGAGAAGTTTTAAGAAAATGTTAACATCGGATGGACGGACGGAAAAACTCTTATCAGAAGGGTATATGTTTTATATAAGGCAAAGCAAAGACACTTAACAGGTATCAAAAAACAAAATTTGCCTCTAGCAAGTTTATTAGTGAATGTATCTCGTATATATTATTTGTTTCAATTCGGGTAGATATTGTGATTGATGTTTGGTCGTGTAACTGTTACTATATACATATATATATATATATTTATTTTATGGTCGATATCTATAAGATGTGATAAGAAATAACAGATCCAGGAAGCGCATTCTGGTACTCGGCGACATTTTGGATCACTCGGTGGTCATTTCGATAGAAAATGGCGCGCAAAATGTTGAACCAAATTGTCTTTAGCCTTCAAAACTATTAATCTTATCATTTCGTCGAATATCATGAATAATTTGGCCAAAAATTCTTTGGAGGGGAAACAATATTCACTATTATATATATATAAATAATTAACATGTATTTTATTGCCTAAAAGCAATGAATATAAATCGATTGGAGGTTAGCTAATACCAGACGTGTGAAAGTTTCAACAGTACATAGTGCTTCTTGATTAATAGCAGAATTTCATTTAATAACTAAGTAGATGCAGTGAACTAGTGCGATGCGGGTTAGGGTTAGTGATAGAGTTACAATATATACCGGTGTCATGTCAGTACATCAGCGGGTGGATCGCACTAGTTTGCTGCGTCACTAACTGTCATTAATGAATGCATTTTTATGTAGTAGTTCAACATTAAATCGGGTTGGCTTCCATCTCACTCAAGGAGAGCAATAAATACATACATGACACGACTTGAACATATCAGAATAGGGGGAGAGAGGCTCGCCTACAAGCTAGTTACTACAAGCGGGAAAGTATTATATGAAGAGGTTAACAGACAGCTTTCATATGCTAGCTGAGTATAATTTGAAGCGTATATAAACCCTGTCTGGGATTGAGAGATGTAGGTAAATGTCGAGTCGAATGGGTCGTAGTCGTAAATGGTGCAGTCGGCCAGGCTGTCGTCGGTACACCTGTCTGTTACGTGTGGGCGTTTATACAATCTAGTAGCTGTATGTCGTGTCGAACAAACCCACCACCGTAACATTTATGTCAAAATACCATTCTTATCCACTGCTGTTGAAATAACGGGATCCAATCAAGTCGGACGCAAACCAATTCGGACACAAACCAACTCGGACACAAGTCAAGCCAGACGTGGGCTGGTAACTCGGACATAGCCCCAAGTCAACTCGGACAGTATGTGAGGGTCGACTCGGACATTAATATTCGGAATATTAAAACGAGTAACTGTAGAAATAATGAACGAAGATCAGCTAGGTACTGGTTACAATGAACACACCGCAGAAAGGATTGTAAAGTCCGACTATAATCTATTTTCAAAGGGTACCGCACCGGACACTTTCTATAAACGCTTAAAACCATAACCATTATGCGGGATTATATTTTGATGTGCGGATATAATGGCAGTCTGAGTTGACTGTGGCTGACTTGCCTTTTGTCTATGTCCGGGTTTTCTAGCCCCCCCCCCCCCCCCCCATATCCGACTTAACTCGAGTATGTCTGACTTGGTTTGTGTCTGACTTGACTGGGATCGGAAATAACATTACCAAGCGTCATTTTTATTTATTAAGATTGTAATAAACGCGTTATTCTTTCAAAACTCGCTTTAAAATAAGACAGAATTTATAGGACGTTTCATCCTAATACACATTTCTGTGGTCAAACCTTTAGGATATGTTTTCTTCGCTCTTCATCTATCACAGACTTCTCAGAAGTTACCATTTAGGGATGAGTGTATCGTCTGTATCGATACGAAAGTTTTGTTTTGTATTATCTCTGAAAATGATACATACAATTTTTACTCAGTAACTCAATCACAGTGTTAATTGTCACTCTTTTAGAAGTATAATGATTCAAAGCGTGAACGAATTATTGAACTGTGGCAGTGGAAATAATATACTATTTAACGTAGAGGTTAGAGGTAAAACACATACTGTCGATAACGGAAAGCCAGGGAATCGCGCCACGTCCAATCTTTTCATATTGCAAATTTAAGGATACACAATCAGACACATCTTGTAATACAAATGTGTCCTTGGGCTAAGCCAGTCTTGTCTGTACGCGGTACTGCATGTAGTTAATAATTAGTCAGATCTGAGAGCTCGTGGATATCCTCAAAACGATTCTGCCTATACCTCGGAAAACTTCACTGCGCATGTCTGACAAATTTCTGCCAATTTTGACATTTGAAGTGCTGGGGGCCCCCATAAACTGAGATTGGCGGTCTTGGCAACGACTACATAGAAGGCCATTATCACTGTCACGAAGTTTAAATTATTATTCACCTGAATATATAACGAAATGCTTTACGACTCGTAATTTGATGCATCGCCAGGGCATGACTAGTTTGTTTTGTCTCATAGAAAAAATGAATGCAAGATGAAACATCACGAAGCTATAAATTGTACAATTCATTTTTAAATAAAACTTGAATACTAATACTACTAATACTAGTGATATGACTAGTACTAATACTACTAGTAGTATGAGTGATACACATATCATGGATATAAGTTGTAATGATGAAGGAAGATCATTATCGGCTGGAGATGATGCTTACTCTGAAAAAAATGTGAGTGACTTTGAAAATACAACGGAATATAACGTTCTCGGTAGATTAAAAAGTAGTAGCGAGTCTAGCGTCACTCTTAAAAGGAGATTGCAAGACTTAGAAGCCAATCCAAGTGAATTCAAAGGCAGCTATTACCCACATGCCAACTACAAAGATCCTTCGGAAATATCTAATGATCATCAGCAGGTGCAGTACAATACTATTAACATGGAAAAATATCCTATAAGATTTTTTTTTGTCAGAGTTTTTCACTTGTATCAGATAATTGTGATTATAAACAGTGCATATCTTACTAGTGACTATTTTGTAACTTTTGGCAGTTTGCTATTATCTGTTTTCTGTTGGCTATTTAAGTTTCTAATTGACACAAAGAAGCAAATAGCCGATTTGATGGATGAGAATGACTCGCTACGCGGAAAGCTCAATCTGTCACTGACCAATGCGAGAAGGATGGAAAAGGAGTTAATTAAGCTAAGGACTGCCGTCTATGAACAGGTTAAACGTTATTACGTTACAATATAATTAGAATAAAGCTATAACCAAAAATATTTTTACCACCGCTTATTTATATCTGTATGTCCATAAATTTTAGTTTTATTGTTTTTACTCCATCATATCTGATGCATCCTGGGCCCGCTGTTCCCCGATAGCTCCTTATATAAGTTCAAAAATTGTTATGTACTATAAATTGTATTTTAGGTTGTTAACTGTCATTAAATTCACATATCAGGCTATATATAGAGGGCAACAGACTTTGTAGATATGTTATAACTATAGTCTTTCACTCACCTAAGTAATTAGAAATAATAATAATAATGATTTTACTCATATACCATTTCCATCAATCAGGTTATAAAAATACTATATAATTATTACCTTACAAAATATGTCTATATAGCTGTTCTGGTCACCGTCCCAGTGAAACCTGCTTTATTTATTTTACCTTAATGAAATTTTTAAATTGAAATATACACAATTCCCAAGCATACAAATCTAAAGGTATGAATGTATCGAGTTTACTTATATTTCCTGAATCTTTCGTTTGCGTAGTAACGTCAGTATGCTGTATGTATGTTGCATTGGTAACAATAGCATATCCTTGAATAGAGTATACATATAAGATTATATGTGCTCGAGTCAATGTGTCTATGAGGTTTTGGGGAACATTTTGGGGTAACAGCCACATGGTGGAAACTAACAAGTTACAGTTGCTATTGAACCTGTACAATCATTCATTAGTTATTCTTTCAGCTGTCTTTGAAAACATTTACCCCAGTTACCTCTGCCTAATGTTCATTGATAGTTTTACGCGACATTTGTGGGAACTGAATGTAGAATGTAAAATAATAATATATTTCTGTAGCAAAAATTAACTTTTGCCATGTCATCCATTAGCAGATGACGCATTTTTTTTCAGACTCAGTCAAGTATTATATTTTTTACCTTGAAAGGAAAAGGTAACTCCTTATTGACTAATTTGAGATCATTCACACCGGCTTTCGTAGACGAGTATATTCCATCAGATGTAACGAAAGCTTGTGTAAGCTAAGAAATCATAGTTCTGTTTCCAAAGGGTTGTGTACATCATTGTCTTATTTAGTCCCTAAGGTGTTAGCTTTTATTTTATACGATATTATTAACATCCCACCCCTCTATTGTTCACATAGGAATTCCTTTGATAGAGTTGTACTTCATCGTATGATGATGAATCCACGATATTTAAAACTAGGATCAGTCAACGGTGTATTACTGCTCATACTGCGTGGTATTCTGAATAAGTAATATACTTCGGTGGAACACCTGCAAAGGTTACTCCACCATGTAGATCACCGGGGAAACCGATTGTGATGGGTCCTATTGCTTTTTAGAAGGAGATCGAAGGAAATGGCAGTTGGGGCGAGATCACTCAATGTGGAATAACCAAAACGGAACTTGAACAAATGAAGGAATGTTTCGATGAACTGTGCGTGCAGAACCAGTTGCTGCAGACCCGCAATGATGAACTGGGTAAGTACTGGGTAGAATTGTTCTATGCTGTTTGTATAACTAACACTCAAACTCTCTTACAGCTATCCCAAATCTATATATTTCGTTTGGGCTCAATTTGCATCATTTCGCACTTGATAATTCTGATTAAATCTATTTTGTCTATTCGTGTTCCTGTAGTTGATTTACAATATGTAAAGGTTTATATTCAAATATAATTCATAGATATTCAAATTGTATTACAGAAAAATCAATACAAGAAATTAAAACGTCTGTCAAAGTAACCATTTCGACATCTATGATGGATAAAACAACACAAACTGACACTCACGGAGTGTTGGTACTGCCAGCGGATAATATATCAGTTAAACATGAATTATTGGATGAAGCAAACACGTTTATAGACAAATCACTAGAAACAGTCAAGATATTAATTACTGATGAAGAGGTAGAATTTAGAATACCACGTTCCGAAGCAGACGATGAAAAATCGCGAGAAAAATCGGTCGATGCTCGAGAGGAATTGGTTGAATTAGAAGAATTAAAGTCGGAAATCTTAACGGAAGTTTCTCACGATGGTTTGCTGGTCACCCATGTCCATAGTGAAAGTCTAACAGCAGAATATGCTCATGAACAAGTCCATGGAACCCATCCGCTTGTTACCAATGACTGCGAAGATGCTGTGTTTGAGAATGTCATTAGTGATTCTGACGTTAGTGATACAGCCACTAGTAACAAAATTCGCCTCAGTAACAACTGTTTGGATGATGGAGGAAGTTTGAATCTTGGCCAAAAATCTGATCCCATTGTTGCTGAAAACGTTAGCGAAGATGCTGTATTTGAGAACGTCGTTAACGATTATGACGTTAAAAATATCGTCACTAGTAACAAAATTCGCCTCAGTAACAACTCTTTGGATGATGGAGGAAGTTTGAATCTTGGCCAAAAATCTGATCCCATTGTTGCTGAAAACGTTTGCGAAGATGCTGTATTTGAGAACGTCGTTAACGATTATGACGTTAAAAATACGGTCACTAGTAACAAAATTCGCCTCAGTAACAACTCTTTGGATGATGGAGGAAGTTTGAATCTAGGCAAAAAATCTGATCCCATTGTTGCTGAAAACATTTGTGAAGATGCTTTATTTGAGAACGAAGATGCTGTGTTTGAGGAGAACGTCGTGAATGATCACATCGTCACTGTTGATAAAAGTCCAGACTGTGATATCCCTTTGAAAGACGGAGGAAGTATGAATTCTGACAAAAACGCTGTAATGGATAGATATCCCATTATTGGTGATCAGGAAGGTGTCTTAAAAAACATATCTGTAAACGTATTGGATGAAGAATCTGTTAATCTGATTGATGAGGATGGCCTTAAAACAGAGACAAAAACCACTGTCCATCGAGTAAATGCCGATGACAGTGACGCTGCTTTTTCATCTGAGCAAGTTATATGTTCTGAGCCAGCTGAGGAAAATGGCGCCCATGTTTCTAAAAGCACCGTCATCAGTCAAGACAATATATCAGCGACTAGTATTTTGCCAGTCCACAAAAAATTCACAAAAAGTCGACTCGTCTCTCCCAACCGAAAGAAACTTGCACGAGCGAAACAAAAAACTATGTCGTCTAATCCGCAAATAAGCGATGTTGCAGAAAAAGAGAACGATGCATCGGTTCCAGCTCCTAAGAGGAAAACTAAAGCAGGAGAAGAAAGGGCGTGTAAAAAGGTGCGATTTATGAAATCTGGAATTCCCGCGAGGGCTTCCGTTAGCGTAGCCTCCAAGCTGCCTACAAAACTAGGGAAAGGTATGTTATGTTTTGATAACGCATAGATTTGTACAGTTTATTAATATTATTATTAGCAGCTGTTTGGGGATATTTATTTATTTGTTTATTTAACTAAATACACGAATAAATAAATATTTACACAACGTAGACAATGTTACACGTCGTGATGCTTACTCGATACACGTACAGCAGAAAAATACTGATTTTACTTGATATTTGGATGATTTTTCTGAAAGGAAATGCGAGAAGTTAAAACAACTTTTTAGGTAGCACCCGCTTCCAATCCTGACGAATAGACAATAAAATATAGTTTAACTAAGCAATATTGGTTTCGGTGACAAAATACGCAAGTTTTGCAAGTAATATTAATGTCACAGATGTTAAATTACCTTACAATGATAACTAAATCCAATATATGTGAAATTAATATATGGTATATACCGTAAATTCAATCACATTATCAAATCTAAATATAAAAGTATCTATTAGCATTAATGCCTGCTATACATCATTCATAGTGAAGCGCAAGACAGTAAGGAGATTGAAATCTGTAAATTAATATTCTACCTAGATGTCAAACGTCTATAGTTGCACTTGAATAATTTTATGTTCTGACAATACTATACACTAGTATCGATTTTACTCGATTTAACTTCAAACTATGGATTGAAATCGCAAATACGCGTAATTCTTTCTTTGCTTTTTGTAACTTTCATTTTAAAATCATCTGATTTTCTTAAACCGTGATCATCTTCACAAACTTTATGCACAAAAATTATTGGATATTTGCTGGTAACTAAATAAAAAAAATGCTTTGTAAACAGTTATGCATGTTTTGTATCTATCATATCATCTAGTTTTAGTCTTCGCATTTTGTCAAACAATGGCTCGGTGCGAGACAGATATTGGGATTTGGAAATATATCTTATTGCGCGTTTTTATAATATGCGTAATTTTTACAGTCGAGTGTTGTATAAGTATTGCCCCAGATTTCAGCACGGTAATACAGATAAGGGAAATTTTATGTGTAGTATAACATATTCAAGCTATGAGCTGAAAGTTGGTACAGCGATAAATTATTGACAGGTTATGGGAAATTCTTCTCTCCCTAGTCTTTCAAATGACATGCCCAGGATAACTTTTCATCCACGTTAACACCCTGATATTTAGTAAGTTCTACTTGTTCTGTTGTCCTGCTGTTAATGCCAAGTTTAACTTCACGAACTACTTTTTTTTAGGCCAAATACGATAGGATTTGTTTAGTTAACATTTAGTGAAAGTTTATTAATTTGGAACCATTCACTTGATTTTCCCAGCTCCCTGCTAACTACACAACTGATTTCTTCACATGAGTCCCCCCCCCACCAAGAGTGTAACAGACTAGTATCTTCAGCGAGCAAGAGGCAATGTAAAACATCAGACACATCAAAACATATCATTCACATATAGAATAGACAGCGCCTATATGTACGGGCCTAGAATGGAAATATTGCACCTTTCCATTGTGATTCTGCCACATGATAGAAGTTACAGGTACTAAAACAGACCCTGTTGGGCTTGTTGCCAATGTATTGGATTATATCCTGGCTAGTGCGATAGTTATCTCTTGACTCGGCTGCATGGTGTCACGCAGAAATGCCATTATGTCAGGTGAATACCTCTTGTGAAGCACGTTTCACTATGTAGTCATTTAAGTTTGTGCAGATCTAAAAGTTATTGCAGTACCAATGTTTATTCATTATCTATGAGTGAAACGTCTGCAAAAACCTATGAATTCTGAATTAATTATGCAATCACATAACAGCATAATGCTGTTAACTTTCGCTTACTTAGTTACATAGCGCAATTTTAAGCGAGTTTACATGAGCTTATGTCGGATCTTGCAGCTCACATGAGTGGGACTTCCCGGCAGAGACCCAGTCAACGCCCCTTAGAAGCCAGTACACCAACTGTACCCAAGGCAACTGCATCTGCCCTGGCCAGCGCGACATTCGAGGTACAGTAGCGCCCCTCCCCCTCCGATTAACAGCCCCTTGTTCTCTTGCCAGTCTCGCTTAAGTCCCAATTTCTTCCTTACTTATTCAGATCATCAATCTCCCGCTAGGACTATACCTAATGATGGCGGAGAACAGTAGTGTACTTTCTTTTTTAAGGCAGATAAGTCAAACCATGGGTTAATGCTAGGCTGCATAACATGATTTTGGGCGGCAGAGGGATTGTATTTAGGATACAGCGTCAACTCGATCGGTCAAACTCTTTGACCCGGTGCCTTTACTGAAGTGTGACATGCAAGTTGACAGGATATGTCGGATGGCTCGGGGAATTCCTCGCTGAAAGCATCGTGGTCGTAAACGTACTTCATAGTTATTGGATAAGGCAAACCATGTGTCGCCCCTTTGTCCATCTTCTTTTGCTGTGCCCCAACGGGAAGTTGATAAAATCGCACCCATTTTATTTTAAACGCGTCGAAGTTTTTATATATTTTTACGCCAGCAGGCCCTAATCGCGGATCAATCTGATATACTAAAAGGAAATGAGTATGTCTTCAATGCTTCGATGTTTTAATATGATTATTACATTTTTATATTAAAGTATGGTATTCAGCTTTACGTCGATAATGCCTTCTACGAAATCTAGGGCGCCTCTTACGATATTTACGCTCACGAGTGACACGACGCTTAATTATACGCTTACGTCGATAACGCCTTCGTGGTAGTCCTTATAAAAAACAATGGTAACCTGGTTTAAAGATAAGAATGGTGCATGGTTCTTGGTGCATCCTATATACATATTAAGTGGTGCACATTGGTAGGGGAGATCAATATGTAGCTAACTGGGAACTTAACTCTAATTACCCCCCCTGCAGCATTAACCCCCAAAGGGAGATAATTACATGTCGCTAACCCTAAATTAGTAGATGGGGGATAACTTAGTCCTAACCGGGTTCTAAACTTAAAGGGAGGTAATGGTAGACCTATATGCGGCTTCGTAGGTAATACTGTCACTTAGCCGCATATATTTAAGTCGAACGCAGATATATAAGACGCTCACCTGAAATGACTACATAACGGAATATATGAATGCTGGATTTTTACATTAAATAATGCGACTCATTAAATAATCCCCCCCCCCTCCCCGGGCAAAATCATGTTATGCAGCCTAGCATTTGACTCCTGGTTTGACTTATCTGCGCTACAAAAAGACCTTAGTCAATTCAACTTTTCTCATAATTCATATGGATACTATTTTGATTTTGACATCACCCACCAGAAGAAGCTATGTCAGTTATTGGTATCATATTAAGATTGTCTTTCGTGGTCGTCACTTACAAAGTTGACCCAAGATGACTAACCAACGATGATGGCCCCAGTTCCCCCCCAAGAAGTTAAAGATCAACCCTAATTCTAAACCAGGATGGGTTGACAACAAACCGTCTATTATCGACCATATTAATCAAGAGTTTTACGATACATTTTCAAGTGATCTGCGAGATAAAAAATGTAATACGAGGCATCAAGAAGCTCTTACTGGATCTCTTACGTGCCTCACTGAACATTGAATAGAGGAACAAGCCACCTCAGTTTCGTGGCCCATAGCAACATCACGTGATGTTCGATGTTCATTATACTTTAACGAGAGATTATGAGTGTTACTATGGTAATAGTCTGAAAGTTTTACCTGGTACATTTCTCTCCGTGCGTGATTGTATGAAATCAGTTTATTACGACGCGAGTGAAGCCGAGTCGTTTGACAAATGTTCTTGTTCACATTCACTGAGCCTTGACGACCCATTGCAGCCACCTCAGATCATTGTCGCGGCCAGCACCATTAACCCGAAGAGACGCGTGCCCCCCACACAAAGTTACCCACCCCCAAGCACATCGCCGGAAAATAAACGCAATGCGGGACGTAACGATCGAGGGAACTGCAAACAGCAGTGAATCGTTCAAGTTGAACAAATGACGGAATCATAGACGGAATCATAGACGGAATTATCGACGGACAATTATCGACAACCCAGAGCATTAGTTTCACGTTTCAATTTCTTTCTATAAAATTTCATTCTCAAACCGGTGATTTTGACAACTTCAATTGAGTATCGTACAACAATTACTGTGAATTGACAAAATATAAGCCCAAAACAACTAATTGTATTGTTTCCAGTTTTTATTACAATGTACTGTATTTATATTAGTGATCTTGACCATAAATTCCAATGCCAGATTATCCGCTTTCCTTTCACTGTGTAGTATGTTACGTAGGAAGGCACAGAACGAAGGAACGGTTGTTGACCCACTGATTTCACCAACCTTACTCGATGTGTATGCCCTTGCATGTAAGAATTTCTGCATTCAATATTTATAAACCCAAGTTGAAGAATGACATCAGAATGAAAATTCGATGGCGATGTTGTGCATTACAGTACACTGGTGTACGCGGTACGCCGGTGTACGCGGTACGCCGGTGTAACCATTATACTGGTTTGTAATCTAATTTCGATTCTAGCTTCTTATTTTCGCCAACTTTTCGCACGGCTTTCATAAAGTCTTCTTCAATCACGTAGTCCCTTTCACCTCGTATCGCGAACATGCCTGCAATCGGATCAGATGCAATAGGTGGATACATGGGATATATTAGACACTTCACGCTTCCCCAACCCTCAACATGGACAGACCTAACAATGTCATGAATCAATTATCTTTTGTTATATTTAACTTAATGGAGTAGAATCACTAAAATGAGCCGCATTAAATAACCACTTGCTGTATCACAACCGAGCAAGAATGAACCACGCTGCGTTATACCATGTACTCGATGATTTGCCCTCAGCTCTCATAATCTTTGGTCACCGACCTCAGTTCATGGAAACAGTCACGGTGTGCGTGTGTGAAATGTGTATTTGATGAAGGTGTAGGTGATGAAAGTCATAAAAACTGAAGTGATATGGATACACATTTAGGGGAAGGAACGCGTGAGTGGAAGAAGGCTCTTGAGAGGATAATGGTTGGGCGTGGTCAATGGGAATCATGTGGTGCGTGTGTAGAGAGGTGACTGTTAGCCAAGTACTGACGTGGTCTCAGTGTATGGTCTCATCATTGGGCAATAAAAATAACACGCCCCGTCACACTGGATCACCCCCTAAAGCCCCACATTCCTTGTGTGTCTAGTTAATCATAGCAACCATAAATTTGTAAAGTGTCTTTGATAGCCATGTGTTAAAAGGGCACTGTAAATCAATAAAATTTCATTTCATTTCATTTCAACCACTTCAACAAAACCATCCATAACCTAAAAAAGAAAGACTTGAAAGACCATTCAAGTGATTTGATGAATGAGGAAACTAGGGAAATGGCTCGTAACCGAAACACCACATTTATTAGACCGTATTAGGTCTAATGACGGGTAATACATATAAAAATTATAACATTACAGGACGAGATCAATAGGGGATCTGCACATTTTCGAATATGCTAATTCAAAACGATTTGGTGGATTGTGAAACAATGAAACAATTGCTATGAGATTTTATGCTAAGATTCCGTTGAGTACTGTCCTGAGTATATCCCGGGCACCGACTGAAACAGATGTTTTTGATTATCTTGCAGGATTATCTCCCATCTAGATAACACAAGCGTGTTATTGAGAACTAACATTCTGGGTAGAGACGAATGAGAAGGGAGGATGTGTCAGATGTGAGAAACACTCGAATAAATGCCGATACAGGGAATGACGAGGGTTTAGATGAGTACGAAATCACACGGGTGTCGCACGTGGGACCCCGCGCAGGGATATCAATTTGATACAATCAAATATCGCTATCGCCAGCCAAGGAAATCGTTTGTTGAACTAAGTTACCAACATTTGCATTTAGGGTGTACATGCTTACTTAGAATCTAGTTATGTAGCGAACACCGGCGGTATAAGACGGTAGCTGGAGAAAGGGAAAATGGGACAGATTTGAAAAGTTTAAAATCGTGCGAAGAATTCCGGAGACTTGCAAGCCATTTTAATTCTGCGTCGTGAATATAGATAATATACTGGCAACATTTTGTTTGGCATTATTCCACCGTAATTTAATGAATGTGCGACAGGAGCCGATTCTGGAAAGATATTATTTGTAGAGTTTTAAAACTATTTGTTTAAAGATGTTCACACACGCATCGAAGTCCAACGCAGACCACGTCACCAAAAGAAAATTCTCAGGTGGTCGGCTCCGCATTCGCAGCTGTTCAGCCTCATATATCGATTATAATAAGGAATGTTTGAAATCGACATATTCCATAAGCAACGTTCATTATTCTCGAACCACGTCAAATTTGCAACATTTCATCCGAGCAAAGTAACGATGTCTTTGACGCTGTTGTTTTTGCTGTTGGCCGCGAGCGTTAGCGTTGTGAACGGTATCACAGGTCGGTCTTCTAGAATCTTCAAGCAAATTCTAGAACACATTCCATATATAGCCCCATAATTCACCGCCAATATACCCTACATCATTGTAGTATACATATCGTATACAATTCTCTATTGTTCGATATTTGATACCAAATATACGTTTATAATACTTCGCGACAGTGGAGCAATAGCGGCATTTCCCGCGAGATTTTGCGCGTTCTATGAAACACATACTAAGAAGGTTGGAAGGTCGTGACAAATGTTAATGTTATTTCAATCATAACAAACGAATTCGAAGGCAAAAATGAAGGGTAAGCACTTTGAGATTGATTGAGCTAATTCATGAACAAGCTCTCGCGTAAATGCTAAAAATAATTGCGTTGGCTTTATAAACAGTCACCAATACGGCCTGAATTCGTTATTGAATGGTTTATGGGCTAATAGCGGGTCGTAATAGTATTAGCCTCCGATGTGGCTCGAACCTACGATCTTCCGATGGTCAGTTTGAGGCATACACGCTTAGTAGAGACGAAACGCAGCTATGTAACTATGTAAAGTAAAAAGGTAAAGTACAACATTTATATACTGCAAGTATCAGCCAAGAGAGGCCCTCAGATGCGGTTTACAATGAAATGTTTTTTTTTTGGGGCAGCTATTCAGCGCATATACAATACCTTCGATACTCACATATCACCCTGCCAAGGATAACA
>WURV02147724.1:0-18012 GCA_011762755.2 Epimenia babai | reverse complement strand
TATGCATTGACGCCATATTGGTTCATTGTTGAGAACCCGTTGTTATGACAACTGACGTCAGACTTGAGTACTCTATATGCCAAATTTCATAGGAACACAATGAGAAAGAGAAATATTCGGATACTCGTCAAAGTGCCACTGACACATACTACTATTAATCATGGTAATTAGGACATATGGGAACACCGCGAAAATTAGCCAATCAATTCATAGTCCATCATCATGCTTGTTAAAGATATCTGTGTATATCGCTAGCTATGATATACGGACTTAAAAAACATCAGTGGTTCTAAAAAACGGTGTTAAATACCCAAAATGCACTGGAATAATCTCGTCCCTGTAGCTAAGTTGGTAGAGCACCAAACCGGTTATTTGGGGGTCGTGGGTTCGAGTCCCGTCAGGGGTATAGGTTTTTCCTGTGCATTTCTCTCCAGCTATTAATCAAGCATTACACTTACTTCAGCCTCATATTTAGGGAACAGTGCGACCGTGACGTGTTAGAAGATACTGACTGGTTTTTCCGCTTTAGCCACCACCCCCCCCCCCCCCAAGGGTGGATAACCATCAAAGACGGTATGACCTTTTAACAACAATCCGCAAATATTTATAAATCGAACGATACAAAGCCTGCCAAAAGGTGATAGATGTACAAATTTTACCATGAATGTTTTTGATAAAGAAATATATAGCAAAAGGGAAGGTGAAGTTTTTTAATTCATTAATTCAGTAAGCCAAAACTAACTGGTGAAGACCTCCAGATAACCAGCCCGGCGCTCTAGCCAACTTTTTCTCGCAAAAATCTTTGTCTTAATCATTACAGGAATATGCAAAAACGCGATGCCTGAAATCTGAACGCGACGTTAATGAGCAGTAGGAATACGGTGGAAGGAACAGAAGAAATCAATTTCGTGTAAACTGACTGTCATGTCACGATCTGCCGAATCGATGGAAAATCGGGATGAAACGGCGAAGAAAACGTCGTGAGATAAAGAGTACTATCTGCGAACCTGCCATGTCAGAAGCTACCCGAATACCCACGGGCTGGGTGATGGGGGGGTGAAGCAATTGTTGCCCCAAAACGCGACATAATAGTACGACTAAGATAGAACTTTTAAGGTTCAGTGTTGCCTTAATAGCTACAAAAAACAAAACAATGTGGCTAATCGATAGGATAAGAAAATAAAATTTTTAATTAGTTATTTTATATAAAACTCAATTCAGATGGTCAATTTTTTTTAATGAAAATCAGCCATACGGGAAATAATCGGTTTTGGTAATACAGAATAACTAATCAAAAAACTTTAATTAGCTTAATTAAATGATAACGTAATTTACTCTATGGGGACATTTGGCTTCCCGTTTGAATGTAAGTCATAGTGAATGTCAGCTGAATGACGGGTATATAGTTAATTAGAAATAGGCGGATAACCGAAGTAATAATGTTGGCCATTGCCGGCCCTTTGCAATGCTGGCCCATGGCCCATGTAGTTAACATGACAAATGGATTAGCTTCAGTCATAAGAAGTAGAGAGAAAACAGAAAACGCAGTGGAGAAAAACCCACTGAGTCTGGGCAGATAGTTGGCTGGTTCCCAATGGCTATAGACAGCCTACATATGTCACACACTCCATCCCTAAGACTGTGGTAATTGATGATTCTTTAAAATGGGATGATGAGATAGTAGCAGAAAGTGCCCTTAGAGAGCACAAGAGCATATGATGCATAGCCACATCAAAAGGAAAAGCCCTTGGCAGAGACGACACTGAGAGGGCTACCCAAACCCCCATAGCGAGATAGGGTTTTACAGCAAAAAAGGAAAAATATCAAGATACTAAGTCTTCTTGAGTGTCGCAAATATTTTAACAAGTAAGGAATCTACAAAATGCAGAATAACGTTCTACAGTATTTATTTAATGCCCCAGCAACCGCCACCCCTCAACCTTTATGCATATCGATTGCTATGGACATCTTCTTCAAATATGCAAATTACACGCATAGACAAAAGCATGGGTCAATATTATCATACTAATTCCATAAATTCCTAAGTCATATTTTGACCACTTTCGTGCCACTAATACCGAAGTCACCGTTTTACGCTTTATAATAACTTTTGAATATAATTTTTATGTTTAATATCACTAAATGCCTATATAATTGATCTATATACTAGACAGTATAATAAAATGTACATTCCTATTGAAGAAAGCAGTTTTTAGTTGTTTTCTCAAACCTGTAAAGATGACATAGGAATTTATGGAATTAGTCCGACAAATTATGTGTTGTGATATATGGTGCACTCTTCCCCTTTAACGAACTCATCGATGACATAAAAAAGGAGCCAGTAGTCCCACTGAATTCCTCACTCGATTAAAACCTTCCCCATGTCATAACTACATATTATCTACCTTACTTGCGCCCTATTAATACAGGTATAATGATCAAGTATTATTCGTACCCTATTTTCTAATCACAGTTCTCATTAACTGGTCTCATTACACCGTGCTTTATGCTAGTGTAATATTTCCACTTGGTATTACTAACCCTAGTCCAGTTTAATACTTACAGTATCATAATACCATTTAGTTGTAAATTTGATCGGAGGGGGTATTATAAAAAATATGCCATATTTCTTTTTGTATGTAAAGTATGATTGTATTATCTGTAAATAATGTAAATATCATTACAAATGCTTTTTTGTGTAGTCTCTAGACGTGTATTTCTATGTATTTCAGCAGTAGTTAATGCATTAATGCAACGTATCGTATTATTGATAAACCATGTCTATTGTCTATGTAAATTGTACTGTGTATTAGCTTTTATTGTTTGTTGAGTAAAATATTCAATTCAATATCGATTAGGTATAGTATCCTAGGGAATATGTATATAGTACTGGAGATACGTAAGTGGCCCTCGGGCATGTACATAAATTATAGGTTTGTCTAAATGCCAGCCACTTTTAAAAATAAATATTAAATATTATAAATGAGGCCAATCGTTCCATTGTGTTAGCCACATCACTCAATATATATAGCCTAGCTTTATAAAGGGCTGGTAATACCCAGTAAATCTTGTGAAACCTGACTGACTGTTACATACATACACGAGAGTAGCCCATGGTGCGATAATTCCAAAACCCCCTTCCACCTCTTGAGTAATGCAATTTGATTGGGTGCAGCGGAAAAGAGACAATACCTGGTATATCTGTGTATGTAGTTCTTCGCTGGCCATCGCGGTTAACAATCCCGGATTCGACCCGCGGTCACGCGAGTAAAAAGTTAACCGAGTCAGTCACGATGCACGTATGACGAAACGGACTTAATAGATAGCGGGATTTAACAAGAAATTACATGATTTAACGACTCAACGGTCGACGATTCGACCGGCCATCGGTGGACGATCGAGAGACGTGCGCTACGTGAAATATCAAGTAATCGCTGTGACATCGCGTATAAAAGAAAAACAGATGGGGGATAATAATAACAACCGCAAAGCAATTCAATGAAAGCCGGTGAAATATACGAAACACTTTAGTGGCACTTTCGCTAGAGACTGATAGGTAGTTAAAGAGCAAACGAAGAAATCGTGCAAATATAAGAGCAAAGCCTGATAAAGACACCGTCGCCCACCACATTCATTTATCTTCGTGTCACTCCGCGCCGTGCCCAATCATACGGCAACGATAGGATTTCTATTCGCTACTAATTGAGCTGACATACATAGCTGACACTGGTGTATAATAGCCCTGCCGCCGTCGTCATCGTCGTCGTTGTCGTCGCAAATTCGCCCTATTTAATTCCACTTAGTATGAATTATCGAGAAAATGTCCATTCGTACGAAAATCGGTATGTATGTCAGCCGGTTATTTGACCTAAGGCTGGAGGCAACGAAGCGAATGACGAAAATAACCGAAACGGATAGATAAGATCGGGCAAACGGCTGTGTATTATAGATTTTCGTAAATACTGCCACAATAGCATAGCCGACCAGCGCAATAATGACATAGAGATACTCATAAATGTGATTGAGAGGTTCGTCTGAAATGATTAAAAAAACTATCGATACAGAGGATGGATTGTGCTAAGTATCTCGATTAGAAAGTTCAGGGCATGAAAAAAATTATTGAGCTAAGAATTGTGTGAGGTCGTGAATTCCGTCTACGGTAGGGTATCCAATACTTGGATCTCGAAATCCCGGGATCTCGGCCAAAATCCACGACCTCGAAATCCCGGGATTGTGCCTCGAGATCTACATCACAATCTCGAATACTAAATCTGTGGCAAATCCTTTTATTCCTTGACAATAATAAGTATTTTAGCGATTCTACTATACTTTGCAGTCTGTAGTTTCCATGCGTGATATTTTACGGCTGATTTCCACCCGTCCCATTTGGGATTACGTTGGATTGTTTACTTGAACGCACCTGACTCGATTATACAATTTCGCCCATCGTTATTGTACTTTTTACGACGATTATTGTATACACTAAAAATCGAACATTATTAGTACGATAGCTAACAAAATAGGTATTACTTGCAGCATGGATATAAATTGTAAATTGAAATTTCAGCCATTATAATATTGGAAAATGGATATTCGGAAATTGTATTTTAGACGTTACTCAGTTCTTATTTACCTTTTAATGTGTGTAATGACGCGAAATGCGCCAGATATACTTCTGTCTTCTGGTTTGGAAGTCGGAACTTCAGCATCGATTACAGCCCCAATGATAGTTGATTATATACCACAAGGTCATCGTCTGTGCCAAGTTTATCACCATCGATTACAATGTGGAAACACCCTCAGATAGTATGATTATATAGGGCCAATACTTTTGACTTTTTATTGATTTGTGGGAAATGCTAAGGCCGTCAAGGGAAAAATTTTAAAAATCCAGGGATATCTCGCGAGATCTCGATCTCGTGAAATGTCAATCTCGTAATCCCGGGATTGGAATTCTGGCGAGATTTGGAAACTCTGGTCTACAAAAATGCATTTTAGAGGCAAAACTTGCAGTGATTTCATGACTTTCTTCTATAATTAAAGATTAATATGGAGTGAAATATATTACCTAGGCAAATTACTGATATATTTTTCACTATGAAGTTACATCCTATCGACACATTCAGGACATGATTAACATAAACTTTCGTATACAAGTAAACTTTATCAGATGCAATAACGCCCCTTTATCATTTCCCTTCCATGATATATACTAAATGTGTCACCATTCCTGCTCAGTATACCAGATGAAGTACGGCACTTAACTTCTATACAAAAGCATGCGCGAATACTTATCTTACTTGGTAAATAAGGCGTTATCTTTTCGTATAATACAATATGGCTTAACGGCGACCCATATTTTCATGTCCCGTATTATTTATCCGATTTATCTAAATCTTAGCCAGCAAAATAAATAATTAGGGTCGCGCTGAATGAGTGTTATTTTCAATACCGCGGCCATTGAAATGTTAAACGTAGTTGCTTGAACACTGACGCTATATGCCAACGTACACTTAATTTTGATACGAACAGGCACGCAGCGATTGCTTTGCGTTTACATCTTCAAAAAAGAATCCGACTTTTACCCGGCCAAAGATGACTTCCGTCTCAAAATCCGTGAGCCGACGACGGAATAAACGGTCATTCTCGGTCTCGTTATTAGCTACCGCGTTTGTGTAGCCTGAGGTTACGAAATCCTGGATTGCGAATACCATCGAGCGAAATATGTTGTAATTGCTTGTCAAAAACTATATCAGACGACGGGGACCTGATGAATGTCTACCGTTGACACAAATTATTAGCACGATTATATATGACAAATGAGGCAAGTTGCGAGTGCCCCAGGTTCAGAACCCCTTTCTCAGAACCCCTCTCTCAGAACCTCTCTCTCAATGCCCCTTCCACCGATGTTTCCGCTAATTGTGCATGCATGTCCCTCTTAGATGAATTACTTTAAATATAAATTTAATAGAGCTTATGCAAATGAAATCAAATTTTATATATAGGTCATATTAAATAATCATATACATGAGGGAATGTGGTATATTTCAGTATTATATAATGTGTATGCCATTTTGTGTGTCGATACATGTATTGCCATCTATTTTTGGATGTATATAATGCTGCAATTTCTTTATTTTGTCACTATGTGTATTTTCTATGTGTAAAGTGTATTTTATATTGCTCTTTATATTTCGTTGAATATAAATTCAAACAAAATAAGTTAAAGGCCTATATATTCTATTACAACGGGACAGAAAAAAATCTTAATATAAAACTGCTATTTATTCCTAAAGAATTGTAGTACTACCTTATGCAAACATACATAAATATATACACGAAACATACGACCAATATCGACGTAAGAGGAAACGTGATTTAAGTCAAATTCACCAAAAATAAAACTATCCTGACAGATACGACATTGACACCATGATTAAACATTATTTAGAAATTAAAAATAAAATATTTAAATGGAATAAAACTGAAATTAAATAACATCGAAGCAAAAAATTTTTTTCATATTATATAATATACCTTACACAAATTTTCGCAGGTAAGGTAATCGCGCATTGGTACAAACCGCTGTTTTACTATTATTTATATTTCTACTATGTATAAACTAATACGACTTCATGCGGAATGTTTTAGTGTGAGATTACGGTAAACATAAATAACTATTTTATTGCGATTCTGTGAGTGAAACTGACCCGAAATCGCGGAATGCTCAGCGCTTTGCATTACGTATAAACATCGATGTGTAGGTTGATTAAGTATTGATACTAGGGCGTATACTACGGTCGTTTGTAAAAATGAAATCCACTTGATATAGTATCAAGATGATTTTGGTGTAACCCATCTATCTGCGTGATACAACGGTGCATGAATATGAGGCATCCCTGCGTTAAGGGTCACTAGGTATATGCCGCGTCCCAAACTGTTGCATTGTGGGTAGAACGTAATATGCCGGTATGTATTAAGTTAGTCATAAACACATTACCGGAGTTACCGTCGAGCCCATGGCATACTCGGTCCTTTTGAAAGCTTATCCGTGTGGTTACCGTGGCGAAAAATTAGCCGAGATTATTAACACCTTAATACTGTGTTGTCACAGAATTGTATTGCTGTAGTAATGTGACGTACAGATGTCATTGTAACGGGGGTTAATAACATTTTGACGCAAAATGAAGGGGACTTCCGCATAATTGTAGCAATTTGCTGTCCGAATTAATTTATCTTAGAATAACAATGAAAAAATCATGTCAAAAAAATATCACGTTCGTGTAGGTATGTAAAAATAAACTACGTTACCCGTTGCCTAGTCTACTATCATACGTAAGAAAGAAGGCCTGTAGTAAAAGACAAGATAAGCCTCAATTACAAGTGTGGGTAAGACTGGTTGAAATTGTAACGACCTCATCTGCGAGGTAGTTTTTTTTATTACCCGAGCGCCATTTTTAAATCATCCACGAATACCCAAATCTTTTATGTTGGACCTGGTTCAAACGCAGCGTTTACCACATATGTAATTTGATGTATGACACCCACTTTGAAATGGCCGAATGGCCAGAAACCTGGCCTCATCATCTGCTCTGTCATCGTAACTCAATAATGTGCGCAATTTACGATTGCGTGTGCAATTACGATTATGTGCTTTGCTAAGATTATGTGCGCCATTACGATTACGCGATCCGCTACAATTATGTGCGCCATTGCGATTGCGCAAGGCACGGCCGGTAATATCTATCGCAAGCATTGTTGCAGCGAAAAATTTCGACCGCACTACGTTCGTCCTTCTTCGCACGCCGTAACACCTATTCTACTGACAATAAACAAAGCCAACACGTCAGTTTGTTACTTTTGCTAACACTCGTATGATTTATCGCCGCGCATAATTATACCTTATGTAAGTTGTCACGCGATCAATCATTATTAGAAAATGTAATATTTGACGTAACCAACCTTTTAGCTGCGTTCGTTCTTATAAATATAACATATATCCCTAAATATTTATCTCTCGCCCTATCCATTTTGCTTTGCGTTTATGCATCGGTATTTTTTTTTAAGAAATATTCGAAAAATACTTAAGTGTGGCAAACAGTCTTGTTGAGGACATAGGTATACCAAGCCTCTATGTCCTTTGAGAGACTTTATAGCGACACATGATTCATTACTCGAAATAGTGACAGATATTCAGAAAAATGATACTGATATATGCAATAATTTAAAACGATCCCTAAATCAACCATCCCAGAGATCATCAGCATCCTCAGCTGCAATGTTTTGATGAAATTGGCGAGATCATAAAATTAGGCAAAAAGTTCACAAAAACGGTAAAACATGTAAGAGAAAGAATGGCCAAACACAACCAAAATTGCGTAACACTGAAACTGAAACTAAGTGACGCCGTCTTCCTCACTTAGCACCACCGCAAAATGTATTCACCCGCTGCGCGCTACGAACTAGTTCGCAATAGGTTACGTTTCTTACGACGCTAAACAGTGTAAGACGGAAGCGCGTTTTGATGTTTTAATGTTATTTTATATTTTAATTTTATTTTATATTTTATATTTTAATGTTATTTTATATTTCTTATAAAGTGCGTCGTAACCACGAAACGTCGTAGGTCGCGACCGTCATAAAACTAGAACTACCTGTATATAAACACATACATACATATATATATACACATATATACATACATATATATACATATATATATATAAAACTCCTTCAAAAGCACTCTGAAATGTGGGTTGCTATGGTAACGATATCGTTAAAAATAACTCAAAGTAACGCTACACCACCTTCTTGACGAACTGAGATGATTCACGCAATGAGACATCTGATGACAGTTGAATGATACTTGTATTGTATACGAAAGCTGGTCTGAATCATTAACTTAGTTTGTCGATAAATGTTACTTTTACTTTTCACTTTATTGAGACTAGTGTCTACTCCCATGGTACCCAATAAACACAGTATAGACCTTGCGAGATCCGTATTCTCCCGTACGCAATACAATATGTATCGCGCAAAGGTCGAATAAGCCGTGCGTTACTCTACTACTGCGATCGGGGATATATGACTTGCTGAGGATCGTTTCAGAAAAGCTGATTGACAAGCGATTTCAAACCCGGGTCCTTACCACTTGAACGGTGATTATTTAGCCCGGCCTGAGACGTGCATAGATCCATATGAATCACTAAAAATTACTATCAAATGCAATAGCATTCCACAATAACAGTGTGGTGCTTACTCTGTCTTTAAATTTGAACAACATTAGCGCGAGTCCTTGGCTGATCGGATTGCAGCGATGATGATAATTGGGGAAATTCACCGGAGAAATGGTGGAAGTCGTAGCGTTCCTTTATCCTCTTGCCAAAATATTTTAGATTAATATATATCAATTGATTTAAAATTTTTTAATTATGAGAAATCTACGCACAACGTAGCGTCCAAATAAATCGTAGGTCTCAGACTGTCCCCTACATTTCCTCCATTCAGCATGACATATTATCCTAGTTGATCCTGTTATGAAGCTCAGATACGGCTGAATAGAGGTATGGTATCTCTACGATATATCCCAAGGTGTGGTCACCTCTACAGAAACTCTAGTTTGGAGCAGTTAGTCGAACGTTAAAAGCCCCAGACTGGTTAACAAAAAGGGAGCAGGTTCGAAACTGCCCACTGGTCGCCACATGTCGGAGTAAACCTGTCTCCAAAATGGTTAGACATTTCATATGATCTTTGACAAGCGAGACGCCAGTGTCGAGTATGTCGTATGTCCACGAAACGACTGCCACAGAAATTACTTATAAACCGCATCTGATAGCCTTTATTGGCTAATTATTGCGGTCTATTAATGCCGTACTTTACTCGGAGGCGACGGAACATTTGGCGAAGCAACACCCATATCATGGAGCAAAGTACCAACCAATATTCGCAACTGCGCCGCATTACTCACTCGCCTTCAAATCTTACATGAAAACTAGTATTTACTCAGGCGCACATAAACATATTACTTATGTCCTAGATTTTAATATTTACAAGTACCCTGCCAATATCTGGGGGGATATCAATACAAAGAAAACGGCAAGAGAGTAATCAAAAAAAAATTTCCACGATATTTTTCGTTCAAGTTGGTCCGATTTGACAACGGAGCTAATTTTCATAATTTTCATAATATAAAAAGTATTTCTATAGAGCAAAATTAGAAGTTATTTACTTTCGCATGCGCTTTACAATAACACACAGTTAAATACTGAACTGAACTGAAGGGCTAGGAGTAAAGCTTACAGTTAGAAAATAAAATTACAATTAGAAAATGTTTTTTGAGTTGTGATTTGAAGGCAGTCGGCGATGTAAAAGATAGCCCGTGGCAATATAATCCTCAAAGGCGGACCTATGCTGTAAAACGATGACCTGTCTGATGAAACGAGCCGACATGGATTAATAGCTGCAAAGAAACGGTCAGCGGAGCGGAGCTGCCTATCAGAATGGAGAACCCCCACGTGGCACTCAATTTTTTTATCCCGAGAAAATCTTCGCACATTAGACCCTCTCGGATGTGACGGCGTGGGCCATCTCCTTTCAGCGTCAATAGGAATAACCTCCACATTTACACTATTCGGTTGGAGGCACTTAGGAAGATTACTCTTTAAGATAGAACGTTGTTGAATACAAACGCATCCAGACAATAGCTCGCCCTCTATCTCTCTCTCCACACTATATCAGCATCTCTGATTGAAGCGCGATAAAAATCAGAAAAGAGGAGCCGCGAGTTTTCTATGAGTATGTATATTTTCGCAAAATCGCGTCGGATGTGATATTTCATGATCCCGATAAAAAATTAACGATGCGAATAAATTTGCTCTCACTGCAGAACTCGATAGGTAGTGTTACTCGTACAATGGGTTATAATTTTTTGTATTATATATATCTAAATAGGCATGGATTAACGACCTGCCTGTCCCGACAAAAATAGCGGTTATAAAGACATTACTGGATATGCTTATACTAATTTTTTCATAATTGTTAAGGCGATGGGCCAAAAACCGTACCAAGTCTCGCAATACAACTGATCTTCGCTAGTATGCGGCACTGCATCGATTTTACATGCGGGTAGACTGCCGACTGGTGTTGGAGAGAATAGTTTAATCAGCCTGTGGGATGAAGCTTTGTAAATAGACATAATGGTGGACTCGCAGTGATGAAAATCCACCGAGTTAAGGAAGTTTAAGTTTGGCATAAAAAAAGTATACTTGGAAAAGACTTGCAGTAAATCAGGGTAAACCAATCGAGATAATTTTCGGCAATTCGAAAACCCGACATAATCGTTTTCCTTTTAAGTTCATTATACAAATATTTATATTATATCATACATCGAAACACCGTAGGAATCGCATTGTTAATCACTTGTGTCACATCTCAATCACTTACATGACCTCTGCGTTACACCTCAGTCACTTACATCACATTAAGAAATATTTAATTTTACCTATGTTTGACTGCAATGCCATCGCTCGTTCTACTTAAAATCTACTTAAGTTCTACTTTAAAAATTGGAGAGAAATACGCAGAAAAACCTTCAGATGGTTTTTCTGTGCATTTCTCAGCAATTATTCAGAGCACCATATAAGCTATCCTCATTAATATTACCGAAAAAGTTTGCTTTAGCTGGATCACACTTTAGCCAAAATAGTGATATACGTATATGGAAAGTTCCTAAATTCTACCACCCACACAGCGGAGAAGCGTTAAATAACGATTAAAACCACCATGTTTTCATTGCATTCACGTCATTTCACTTCCATTTCGCCTATCGTTGGAATGTAACTCATTGTTGAATGTTGGAATGTAAGTAATATAACGAGCATAATTTATTTAACATCAACTTTTCAAGCAATTCTCTATATATATATATATTCGGAATGGTCGCACGATTGATCGCGAGTATGGATTATTACGAAAGCAGCGTCGGTCTGCAAGTGCGAAATGTCTCACATAATCACATAAATAGCATGCAAGTCCGTTCGGCTATAGCTAAAGTGATGAACCTGTGATATTCGTCGTGGCTTCGGTGGCCATATTTTACGGCTTGTTTCTAACAATATAAAGTTGAAGATAACGTCCCAAAATAAACGTATAGAGAGTAGTACGAAGCAGTTAGTCGAGTGGTAGGAACACCGGACTCGTAACCGAAAGGTCGCGGGTTCGAAACTTCCCACTAGTTGACTTTTCTGCGGTGATCCTCAGCAAGTCATTTATCCCCGATTGCTGGAGTAAACCCATCTCTAAAATGGGTAGATGCTCGATATTATCCTTGGCGGGTTGATATGCGAGTATCGGAGGTATTGTATATACGCTGAATAGCTGCCAATAACATTTCATTGTAAACCGCATCTGAGAGCCTTTACTGGCTGATACTTGCGATCTATAAATGTTGTACTTCACCCTTTTACCTTAGTAATAATTTATGAATGTCTTTGCAAATTATTTACCAACCCACCACGAACCGTTGCGAACTGATGCCATTAATTATACCCGGAAAACATAGAGGCAAAAGCAAGATATGTCGGTATGGTAGACTTTTACAAGCATAGTTCGACAGTAAAACTCAATATTTCAATATAACCCATTTAAGAGTAATAAGAAAAAAATCCTCAAGCTACTTCCTACGTTACCGAATTCAGCGCTGATTCAATGAGCTTTGTCGAGGGTCTCAGGTATACAGAGGCTCAAATGTAAACCGAACCTGGGTTATCCCCTCCACAAGTCCGTCACACTAGTCACTTGGGCTACCTTGGTTATACCACATAGGAACGGGGGCAGCTGGCGTAGTGGTTAGAGCGTTCGACTTTGAATCCAGGGGTTCCTGGTTTAAATCCCGCTCTAACCAGTATACTAAAAACTGTGGCATTTTTCTGGCTGAAAATGCCTTAAACCCCATTGTCCATGGGGGTCTGGGTAGCCCTTGCAGTGTTCTGTTGGGGTTTTTTCCCTCTGACGTTTGCTCTGCTTCAGATGCTCTATATGTGATCTATGTCGCTCACCTCACCGCCATGTCATCATCTCTTGTAAATAAACATGGACCTATTATAGACTTAGTGGAGTGTGCAACATATGTGATTCATATGTTGACATTTGTAACCAGCGGCGTGAATGGAAAAAGGTCAAGTGTCTGCCCAGACTAGGTGGGTTTCTCACACTAGATACTGTATTTCCCCCCCCACCCCATATGAATGAGGCTAATCAGATGGTCGTGTTAACCAAATTAATAGGCTAAGTTTGCATAGGGGCCCACGATGGTCTATCACAACAATTATTTCGGAAATCAGCCTATAAATACATACATACATAGTGCCACATAATGTAAAATTATTTCATATGATGCAAAATTAGGTTTAGCTGGCTATAACCCGCTAACATTGTTATCTGACCTGTGTAACCGTACGGATTGTTTATTATTGCTTCATTTAATCAAAACGCCATCTACAATATTTATTCACCTACCATTAGTATTCTATACAGCTTTATATTTATTCATGGCAATACCTGGTCTGTCCCTGATAGCGTGTAACATACAATCGATAAATGAACAATGTAATTTACTCCGCTACGCTAGTTAAGGAGTTGGGAGTTATAGACTAAAATACGAACCATAACGTAAAGTGGTTCTACGCAATGTGTGTATGGCGTAGTCAAAAACCGATTGGTAATATAGAAGGTTATACAGGTGAAATGGTAGATCTTATCTTATCCGAAAATATTTTATTGATTAATTTTTGAAAAACAGGTACGCAAGGCAAACCTTGTGAAAATTTCTTTGACACCTATAAGTTTTTGGATAGGTAATCTTTGAAATCAGGAAGGATATGATGTTCGTCATTATTCCATCTGATGCCGTGATTATATGTTTAAAAATAATGCAGCAATTGAAATACTATTAAGCGGGCACCTGTCGTAACGGTCACTGCAAATTCCTCCCGACATGTACACTATTCAAAATGTCAAACCTTGATTAAACGGCCACCTGTCTTAACGGCCACTTTTTCGTGATTCCCGTGAGTGGCCACTTAATAGGGGTTTGATTCAAAGGATCTATCTCCTGTCACAGAACTCAAAGAAAATATTGACGGCTTTGCTGATAACCCCATACATGTAAAAAATTACTGTGTAGTCATAATAATAATAATAATAATAATAATAATAATAAAGCTTTATTTAGAGTGCCAAATTAACCCTTGGTCAATAATGACAAGATGATGTCTACGACACTTTACAATGTTACTAGCTAAAAACATAAACTAATGAAGTTATGTGCAATTTGGGGAGTACTGCAATGCCAAGTGGTGGTTTTAAACTTGTATAAACTTGTACAATATACGCATACTTACGGTGATGACTACTTTGAATTATGAAGAATTAAATGTACATATGTAACACAATGTGAACTAAGAAAACTAGTCGAAAACTATGCAGTAAGTTTATGTATAAGCACGAGTGAAGAGGACCCTTTTAGTTTGGACTTGAAGATATTGAGAGTGGGAGATGTTTTTATGTCAAGAGGGAGAGCATTAAAAAGTAGAGCATTAAAAAGTAGAACGGAGTTGAAGGTAAAAGTACGATCGCCAAAGTGTACACGCTTTGATCTTGGGACAACGCGAATAACTGTTTTCGACTGCCTTGTGTTTCTGGCGGACTTATGGATGACTGTGAGATTTCTGGGATACTATGGTGCAGTGAGATTGAGGCATTTGTAGGTAAGAACAAGTATTTTAAACTGTATTCGCTGTTCCACAGGAAGCCAATGAAGGGAGATCAGGGCGGGAGTGATATGTTGAGAGTGACGGGTATGAGTGAGAAGATGATCTGCACTGTTTTGGAGCTTCATAGGCTGGAAAGATAGTCAGAAGGGAATTGGAGTTGTCGATACGGGCAGATACAAAAGCGTGAACGAGCATTTGGCAGAGGGATGAATCCAGATATTTTGAAATAGACAAGATGTTTTTAGGACTGCGATGGCTAGATTTAATGACGTTGCTGATGTGGTTTCTGAAGGTGAGGTGAGAGTCGAATGCGACACCTAGGTTAAGGGCAGTAGCAGTAGGAGTTATGGTAGTACGATTGAAAGAAATGTAAATTATCGGTGGTGGTACGCGACGGAAGGGTGAGGAGATAAGAATTCAGTCTTGTATGAGTTAAGCTTTAGTTTATTACTCAGCATCCACTGAGAAATGTCTTGAAGACTGTCAAAAATTTGTGCGAGCTTGGATGAAACTTCTATTAGATTATCAGAATTAATGGATAACCAGAGTTGGGTGTCGTCAGCATATAAGTTATAGTTGATACATGACATGCCGTGTCAAAGATTAATTTCATCAATCATAAAAATTGCCGATTTTGTGTGTAACTAAATAAGTCCAGTGATATACTTTGGTGATAAATTGAATATTTTGCAGAATCTCTCAAGATATCCATGAAAAATTGCTGCTTATAGTCGTGCAATGTATAAACTTGAGCCACTGACCCAATTATGAAAAATAAGAAACCCGGATTTATTGAATTCATGGTGTCGTCGTACTATTTCCAATTTACATGGATCACATCCGATTGGACTGATACAACGTATGGTAAAAGGTACCGGCGTGAAATAAGGCAATAGAAATATCGATATATGCGCAATATAATATTAGCAACACAAGCAGTTTCATGAATACTTTCTCGGTGCACGAAATTAGGGCAAATGTCAAATCGGGTCACCTTAATTTTGGTGACTTTCACGTGGAGAGATGTGTTTATGGCCGATACAAAACCGTTTACTGATATGATTTAGGTAGGTATATTTACATGACAACATGAAAAACATGAATATCGAAGAATTGTGTCATTTTAAATGAAATATCAGAACAACGTTATACATACCTTCCTCGAGTCCGCCATGTTTAATGAGCTTCTGACGTCATAACAAGCAAGGACTTTCTTTCCTTAGAGTGATAAAGTAATAGGGGAGTGGTCTCGGAATGTCAAAGCAATGTGATTAGTTCTTGCAGTCACATGACATTTACACGACGATTTTGACATTATCATGGTCAAAATGGCGGCGATTTTCTTCCATCAGTTTTCCAACAACATGTTTTGGATCGACGTCATTCCGTTAATGTTACACTGGGGAAAGATAGCCAGCTAGATTTCAGTGCACGTGGTGCTTAATGAGTCATTATTTAAATTTCGAGAATTCGCATCCATATATGAATAAGATGCCACACCTTCAACTCTTTTTGAGGGAAATCATCAAGATGCGAGTGCGTACTTAGTAAGTGGCCACACCTCCCCATACACTGCCGTACTACGGAGAGAATGTTTCCAACCCTTGCGCACAGCGCGCATAGCCGTTCCTAGAGCCGATCCTATCACCCACAGGGCCGTGACAGTTGTGATAAATGACTCCCCATATAATGGCCATAGATACCTATAATACAATCACCTCGCCGACAGGCAGATGGTCGAATTACTAACAATAGAGTCGGGTAAACCACAACAAAGCTTGTGTCAACACGGTAACCTGGATATTAAATAGTATAGCACAGTGGCCTAAATTCTGTCCACAACGCGATGACGTGATATAAATCATCCCGAATGGAGCAGCGTTGATGCTAGCGTTTAGTATTAGGTTAAAGCTAGTTGTATAAAGACTAATTTTTATACTACTAATCAATCAACGTCATTGGCACGGCGTTAATAACAAATTCGATACAATAACTCACTATATAGTTTATTAACTGACCGACGTGCTGTATAGGCTGTAATATGCTGTGAACACCAATAAATACTCTAAAATATAACCATAAAGTGGCGTTGTAAAATTTAAGTGGCAATTGTATATCTACAAATTTGCACAGGTAGTATTCACGGAAATGAATTTTGTTCTTAAAGTCAAAATTATTACACATCCATGCCCTTCATCAGAGGGTCTGAAACTGCGGGCGTAAGCGCTTGGGCCTTGAACTCACAACTGAAATTGGGTTAATAATAAAATCGATAGGCTAATGTCAGTGCAAAATAGATTTGAAGGCGCAGCGAAAATTCTAGAACGCCCGTACGGAAAGCCTAGCATGTATTGCATAAGAAGTCCCTATTTCGCAGTTCCTCTCCACCTAGGTTGCTTCAATGCATATATTTAACTGGAACCTTTATCAAGATTTGACTAAATTTCTGATGCGTATCTGAAACACCTAAATAAAACGGACAACTATAAACAAGGGCGATTATTATTCACATTTCTCGTAGTAGAAGACATATTATCCCCCTTATCTAGAGGGCTTACACTCCTGTCTATTATTATTTCCCTTGGACCAATTGGAAATAGCGATGGTTATAATGACGACGATGACAATGACACCGATGGCGACGATTATCATGGGTGTGTGACATGTCCGTTATCAAGGAGTTTCTTTTCTCCATTCATTTCTGTCCTGTTCCCTCTTCTTTGTTCTTTCGCACGTCGTTCCATCCATGTGAACTACTTAAGATCGAAGTGGAGCGAATTTAATTTAATATGAAGAGAAATGCACAGAAGAAAACCTGTACCTCTCATGAGACTCGAGCCCACGACTTCCAGATGACCGGTCTGCAGTTCTACGAACTGAGTTACAGGGCGAGCTTTCTTCCTGCGCATTTAGGTATTTCACGCGGTTTTTTAGAAATCGCCGATATTAAAAACTTGTACATCATGCCAATGATATACACAGATTATTTTAAAAAGCATGATGGATTGTAAATTGAATGGCTGGCTTTTGCGGCGTTTGCTATATATTGACGTAATATGGATAGAGGTAGCCATTTTAATTCTCTGAATTAATGGAGAGAAATGCAGAAGATAGACCATCACGCCGGTTTTTTTTAGAAAAAGAGGGAGAGGGAGAGAGGGAGAGAGGGAGGGTGAGAGAGGGAGAGAGAGAGAGGGGTAGGAAGGAACGGAAAGAGGGTAAGAAGGGAAAGAGGGGTAGG
>WURV02147713.1:3612-18013 GCA_011762755.2 Epimenia babai | reverse complement strand
ACGGAATTTCGACGGAACTTCGACGGCTTCGGACTTAGCGCGTTTCGCGATCGTTTTAAAACGCGCGGACGGCTTCGCGCTCGTAATAACTAGTAAGGACCGAACGCGCGGACGACTTCGGACTTAGCTCGTTCTACGATCGTTTTAAAACGCGCGGACGGCTTCGCGCTCGTAATAACTAGTAAGGACCGAACGCGCGGACGGCTTCGGACTTAGCTCGTTCTACGATCGTTTTAAAACGCGCGAACGGCTTCGTACTCGTAGTAATTAGTAAGGACCGAACGCGCGGACGACTTCGGACTTAGCGCGTTCTACGATCGTTTTAAAACGCGTCGTCGGCTTTGTTGATTTTGACGACCCTCTCTACGTTCGTCGAGAGGTATAATTTCACGCGGGTACCCGCGGCGAATGTCGTGTCGGTTTTGGAAAGAGTCGCGTCTTTTTTATCGTTCTAACGAAAGTTCTACTCCTTAACTGGGTCGCTATAAGAATGGGCATCGCGGAATTCTTACTGCATTTCGACGGAATAACGAACGTACTTTGTTTCGTTGTGTATTTTCTAGATCGATTACGACTTTCTCGGGACCGATTTCGTGAAAGAGGACGTGCGGCGCGACACCGAGCGGCACGTGATCATGGCGTCCGAGAAACAACTAGATCTCTTACGCGCGAGTACGCGGTGGTACGTGGACGGGACGTTCAAGGTCGTGAAAAGACCCTTTCGGCAATTGTTTACGATACACGCTTTTCTCGAGAACGACGGATCCCTCGCGCAGACTCCGCTCCTGTTCGCGCTAATGTCGCGGCGCGGCGAAGCTGACTACGTCGCGGTTTTGAACGCGGTGTTGAAAATCCTCGGTACTCCGCGGGTTTCGGAATTCGTCGCCGACTTCGAATTGGGTGAGTTTTATTTGCGTTTAGCTCCCTCGTTATACGAATATTATCGATCACGAATTTTTCTCGACCGCGTAACTTACCGCGTTTACCCTTCTTAACAGCCATTTGGAAGTCTATCGAGACGGTTTTCCCGGCGGCGTCGATCTTCGGATGCAATTTCCACCTCACGCAAGCCGTTTTCCGGAAAGTGCGAGATCTCGGGCTGCAAGTCGCTTACAGAACCGATTCGGACGCGCACGTTTTCGTACGGAAGTTGATGGCACTCCCGTTCTTACCCGCGCGAGACATACCGGCCGCGTTCGAGAAATTATCCGCCGAAGCCGTTTCGCCGCAGTTCGTCGAGTTGTGTCGTTATTATCGCGACACCTGGGTGGCTAACCGAGTGTGGACTCCGGCCGCTATATCGGTATATCGGAAAAACGTGCGTACCAATAACGACGTCGAAGGTTATAATCGCAGGTTAAACGTTCGGGCGAGAAACAAGGGTTTACCGTTTTACGTGCTCGTCGCGTTATTGATGAAGGAATCTAAAATGGCCGAGATAAAGGGTAACTTAGTATCGGCGGGAAAGATGCGGAAATTGCGCCGCGCGTCGACGACGCGTTTCCACGCCAAGATTTGGAAGATATGGGACGAATACAAAGACGGCGAATTAACGGCGACCCAACTGATTCGCCGCGTCGCCGCTTTTCACGGCCCGTCCGTGACTAACGACGAATTAACGGCCCTGGCGACGGAAAAGTCGCTGGAGAAACTTCGATCGAAGACCGCGTAACGACGCCCTAATGACGCGCGCACGATGAGATTATTTCCCGTTACTTTAGAGATTATTTTACTCGTTTTTACGTTGGGCGTTACATAATAAAAATTTTTAAGCCTGACCCGTGTACTTGTCGATAGGACCGATATACGGTCGATTTAACGATATAGACCGATGTACGGTCGATTTAACGATATAGACCGATATACGGTCGTGAAACCCGGTAAGACGTTCGAGTCGAGTTTATAAATTTTATTTTTAAATTTCGATACATTTTCAGTCCATCTGTTCGTCGTATCCTTCGAGGCGCACCCAATCGCGCCACCTCTTTACCGCGAGTTCGTGCAGCTCGATCGATAATTCGCGCGTCGACGTCATCGGTAACGCGTCCCGGATTCCGCGAACTTTCATCTCCGCGTCGTCGTCTACGATGATATCGTACCGCGCGAGCATTTCTTTCGCGACGCGTTCGCGGCATCGCGGCCATTCTTCCCGTTTTTCGGGGTCGTAAAGCGTGTCCCAATCGGTACAATCGTCGAGCGGGCCGCGGAAAATGGAAGGTTCGTAGGAGCTTTCCGACTCCGAGCGCGAAAATTCCCACTCCGACGTGTCCGAATCTTCGTATTTTTCGTTCGCGAAAACGTCGTCGGCGCCGTCGCTGTCGTCGGTTTCCCCGTAGTCGGTAACGCAACACGATTCGTCGATTTCGATCGCGTCTTCGTCGTCTTCGCTGTCTTCGCCGTCGTCGCTGTCGTCGCTGTCTTCGCTAACGTAACTCCGCGGACTCGATCCGAGCGCGACTTCCATCCCGATCGCCAAGTCTTCGTCGAGATCGTCGTGCGTAGACGTCCCCGCGTCTTGCACCCAGATCCATTCGGTCGGGCTGGAACAGTCCTCGTCGAGACGCGGGGCGGCGGACGAAGTAGGTTCGGAACTCGCCATGATCGTTAACGTTTTCTCCCGTTTTTTCGGGACGTGGTTATACCTCGAATAATTCGCTCGTCGCCGGAATTAAAATCGACCGCGGAATCGCGTCGAGGAAACGCGGGAAAACAATTTTCGATTATCGACCGGTTTTCGGTCTCGCTTCGAGCGCTGGAAAAACGCGGACGAAATATAGTTTTATATACGTTCGTTTATTGGGAAAATATAAATAAAAATAGTAAAGATAGCGAATTTATATACATTCGGAGCGCGCGAGACGCGTTCCCATCTTCCGGGGTTTCAAGCGTAGTAGTCGTCTTTGGCGTCGGCCGTTTCGAGCTCCCGGGCGCGTTTGGCGGCTTCTTTGGCCTTTTGCCTCAGCCGGATACTTTCTTTCGTCGGGATCGGGTTGAAGAGCGGCGATTCGAGGTCTATCAGATGGAACCTTTCCGGCGAATAATTGTCGCCGCGCCACGACACGACTCCCGCCCGGTGATATATCTCGCGTTGTTCCACGATCGTCCGCGACGCTAGCGGGGTTATTCCGTCCGTCGCGCCGTCGCGGGCGCGCGAAGCGATTATCGAATCGTCGATAAAGGCGACCATGCGCCGTACGCGGTGTAAGGTCCTCATCGTTTCCGCGGCTCCCCTCCTACCCTTTTCGCGCGGACGATACGAATCGTATTTCATGAGCGCCGACAAGAGTCGCCCGTAATCGGCGTCGGGCGCGATGTACGTGGGCGCAACGCGGCGATCTTTAATCGTAACTTTTCCGTCCCAACTCGTTTCTTGCCGAACGAACGTCGCCTTACCGTTTCGATCGAACCGCGAGCCGCCCGTATAGTCGTCGAAGGGTTCCATGTACGTTTCGCGTTCGGCGTCGGTCGGGCGCATATTTAGCGCGCGTACGATAGCCGCGCGTTGTTCTTTCGGCAAGTTCTCGAACATCTCCCCTTCGTACGGGCGGTTGGCGAGGAGACGCGAATGGCGGATCGCGGCGTTCGCGACGGCGAGATGGCGCGAACAGGTATCGCGAAATTTCTCGTCGTCCGTTTCTTCGTCGAGACCGGGAATCGCGGCGCGTATATCGCGCGTCACGAAGGCGACGGTCGGTCCCCACGCGCCGTAGTCGCGCACGGGCGTCATGACGTAAATGTCGCGACCGCGTCCGGGCAGCGGTTTCAACGGGTCCGCCACTTCGAAAGAATCGGCCTCGTCTTCTTCTTCGGTCGGGTCGTCGACGGCGAACGCGCCGCGCGGTATCACGAATCGACGTCCGGGTTTAGCGCGCGCTTCCGCGAGACACGCCGCGCTTTCGGCTTCCGCCCAAAATACGCGATCGCGCCGAATCGCTTCCGCCTCGACTTCGAGTTGATCGAAAAGCGAGAACATGTTGAACGACGGCCGGGAATCGGGAACGCTCGCGTCCGCGGTGTCGTCGGGAACCGCGTCGTCGAGAATCGCGGCGTCGGGAATCGCGGCGTCGGGAGCGATTTCGGGGTCCATATCGAGAAAATGAAAAAAAGCGGAGATTTCGGTTAAAGGTTCGTCGAACGAATTACGATTCGAAAATGAATACGCTAGTCCGCGTTCGGGGTTTTATCATAGTCGGATCAATCGCGACGCCGGCGCCCTCGCCAAAATAATAAAATTAAAAAACGTCCATCTTCGCGCTTTTTCCGTTCGGCGAGCGTCGGCGGCTTAGAACGAAGCGTCCAACGAGAAATCGCTCGCGCCGGCGTCTCCTCGGCTCTTTACGTCCAACTTGGTGTACGCGCCGCTTCGTTTTTCGAAAAAGTTCTCGCGCGATTCCAACGAAATGGACGCCATAAAGTCGAAAGGGTTCGTCGCGCGGTATATCTTCCCGAACCCGAGCGCGACCAACAAATGATCCGCGACGAATTCGATGTAACGGCCCATCGATTTCTCGTTCATTCCGATCAAGCGCACCGGTAGCGCGTCTTCGAGGAATTCTTTTTCGATCGCGACCGCTTCGCGGACTATTTCTTCGACGCGTTCGCGCGTCGGCTTGACGGCGACGTATTTCCGGAAAAGTAAACACGCGAAGTCGCGATGCATCCCTTCGTCGCGCGCGATGAGTTCGTTCGAGAACGTCAGCCCGGGCATTAGGCCGCGTTTCTTTACCCAGAATATAGCGGCGAACGATCCGGAGAAAAACACGCCCTCGACGACGGCGAACGCGACCAATCGCTCGCCGAACGTAGCCTTCTCGTTTCGCGCCCACCTTAGCGCCCATCGCGCTTTTTTCGCCACGCACGGCATAGTTTCGATGGCGCTGAACAGGCGCGCCTTTTCCTCTTCGTCGCGTACGTAAGTTTCGATCATCAGCGAATACATTTCGCCGTGCACGGTTTCTATGGCCGCTTGAAAAGCGTAAAAGGCGCGCGCTTCCGTCTGTTGAACTTCGACGAGGAAGCGCGTCAAGAGATTCTCGTTGACGATTCCGTCGCTGGCGGCGAAGAAGGCGAGTACGTGCGAGAGGAAATATCGTTCTTCGGGTTTGAGCGCGTCCCAGTGAGCGACGTCGCGCGACAAGTCGACTTCTTCGACGGTCCAAAACGAAGCGACCGCTTTTTTGTAAAAAGCCCAAACGTCGTGCGCGCGCGTGGGAAAAGTCACGAATCGATCGACTTCTTCCGTCAAGAGCGGTTCGATAACGGTAGACGTCGACGCGGCGGTCGCGCCTACGTCGCTCGTCGACGGGGTATCGCGGGTAGGAGCGCCTCGGGATGTCATCGTCGCGGGGGGGTATCGAATTTCTGTTTAATTAGCGCGGCGGCCGGATTTAAATAGCCGTTTTAACGAAGCCCTACGATCGACGGACCAATTATTTCGCGAGCATCGCTAACGTCGCCTCTAACGTGGATTCGATTTCGCCCCAAGGGTCCGCGCCCACGATTTCCGGAGCGGTCGACGTCGTCGTTCGATCGCGAGATTCGCTTTCCGAATTCCGACGCGCGGACGATAATCGCGAAGCGGGACGTATCGGTACGGGCGGCGCTAATTTCGCGGTTAATTTAGCGCGTCGTTCGCGTAATCGTTCGGCGAGTTCGGCGGTAACGGCGGAAAAGGAAGCCATCGCGGTTTTTAATCTCGTCCGCGGCTATCCGCCGTCGTCGCGTCCAATAATTCGGTACGCGGCGTTCCGACGGCGAACCGACGAACCGCGATCATCAGGCGGAGACGAGGGGAAACGGCGTCGACGGCGCGGCCGGTAACGACCGGTCCCGCGGTAGAGTTCGCGACCGGTACGACGAACGGCGACGACGTCGTCGATGAGTTCCGAGGGGACGCGGTAGACGTCGAAATCCCCGACGCCGAGATCGTAGACGATCGCGACAATTTTCTCGGCGTAACCGGCGGGACGCTCGAACGGATAGACGGCGTCTTCGCGTAAAGGTCGGAAAATTTTATCGCGGTAACCTCGCGAGCGCGCATATTTACCCCCGTCGGAATCGCGTCCGTTAGGTAACCGGGACATACGGCGCCGCTCGACGTGCGAAACGTAACTAGGCCGGGACGGGCGTCTTCGCCGGCGATCACGTACACCGTATCGCGAGCTTTCAACTCGGGTTCGCACGCCGAGTTTAGAGCGAAGGCCGCGGCGACCGCGTTTCCGGGTATCGAAATCGTCGGTTCGCCCAACGCTAGCGCTCGGGGTGGCGGGTCGGCTACGCGCGCTCCCGCGTAGGGCGCGCCGACGAAGACGAGACGAGCGAGGAGGAAAACGGCGACGAAGAAAAACATGGTTATCGGCGTTTAGTCGAAAGTCGCGCGTAACGCGGCGAGGGCCGTCTCCGATACGCGATTTTCGAGTCGCGCGAGGATATCGAGCGGGCGCGCGCCGTAAACGATCGACGTGACTCGCGTCGGCGACGCTTTCTCGCCCGTTAATCGCGCGATTTTCGGGGGCGACGGTTCGTCCACGGGCGCGTCGAGATCGCGCGCTACGACGACGACGAACAGTTTGGCCGTATCGAACGCGGCGATGGACGTTTCGAATCCTTCGGCGCTATCGTCGCACGAGGCGCGTAGTCGCGTCATCCGTTCCACTTGAACGAGCAACGAGAACTCGGGGTACGGATCGGGACGCGCCGATCGTTCGACTTCTCCCTCGCCCCTCGCCTCCTCGATAATCGCTCGCGGATCGGCCGCCGCGGCTTTGACGCGACCGGCGAACTCTTCGGCCACGCGTTTCGACGGCGCGTCCACGCGGAAAAGGCAGTCGGGAACGAACGAGGCGCACGTCGTTTTGAAACAATGAGACGACACGCCGCAGTAGATACCGCGACCGCCGGCGTGATTGAGCGTCGCTCGCGTAGTTACGCCCGCCGATTCGCGGTGCGGCTTGTTCAAACAAAACGGAATGTAAGGGGTGATAATTTCGCCCGGCTCCGACACGGTGAGCGTGAGCGCGCCGCCGGGACCGCCGCTCGATACGAAGCGCGAGCGCGAAGCGATCGCGTTAACGACCCACGGCGGGTAACCGCGCGCCTTGTAAACGCGAGCTCGCGCCGCTCGCGTCTCGTACCAGGCGTCGTTGACGAAGCGCGCGAGTCGTCGACCATCGTCCGCGCCTACGCGCGACGGATCGAACAGTAAACACGTGCGATTCACGGCCGTTTCGATTTCGACGCGCGACTTGACTACGCGCTTCGCCGCGTACGACGCGAACGTTTCCTTTTCCGAATCGCGCGCGAACGTTACGTCGTCGATGTGGCGCGAGCCGACGACGCGCGTTCCCAGTAGTCCGACGGCGATTTCCGACCCTGTCCGCGGATCGATCTCCGACGCGTGCGCGAAGCGGGCCGCGACGGGTACGGGCGCGTCGAGCGGGGCGCCGTCCGTGCGAGTTACGAGACGAAGCCGGGATTTTCCGTCGGGTTTACGTTGATCGGGTCCGCGCAGTAAGTGTCCGACGCGCGATCCGCGATAGATCGCCGAATCGTACACGGAACCGCCCGTACGTTCGGCCGCGTCGTTCACACTCGCGCCTAACGTTTCGGGGTAACGGTGGCGCGTCGTGTTGAGCAATCGCACGATTTCGGCGGCGACTTCGCGGGTAACGGCCACCCCGGGCGGCAATCGCGCGTGCTGGTGGAGGCCGAATTTGAACAATCCGCTCGACGCTCGCGCGTACGAGTCGCGATCGTCGGTCGTCGCGTTTTCGTCGTCTCGTTCTTCCCGTTCCCGCGACGCGCGAGAATCCCGCACGTCCGCGTCGAAATCGTCGTACATGTCGGCGGCGATATCGAAGAGGGTCGACGAACGCGAAACGGGCGGGGTTAGCGGCGCCCGAAAATCCTCGTCCGTCGACGATTCCGCCGTCGACGGTGCGTCGTTTTCCGTCGCGCGTGGCTCGGTCGCGTCGTTGACTCTCGGCATCGATCTATAAACGTATTGGGCGACGGGCGGTAGGTCGGGCGCGAGACGCGCGAAGGTATCGCGTACCAATTCGACCGAATCGGCGACGAAAGCGGCGACGAATTCGTCCGTAGGCGGCGCGTCCGAACGTACGTCGACGTCGAGCAACAAACAGGCGATATGGAGACCCGGGTTCACGTGCTCGGCGCCGTATCCGCCGTCGGGGAAAACGTCGCGCGCCAAAGCTCGGCGGACCGAGGTACCGTAAACGACGTCGTCGTAGTTTTCCTCGTCGTCCGAATCGGGAGCGTCCTCGTCGACCTCGCGGGGCGGGCGCGTAACCAACGTCCAATAATCCGGCGCCGGTCCGCCGCGCACCGCGGCCCACAAAGGCACTCGATCGAAGGCCGCGCGCGCCACGCGCTTCGCCGTTTCGGGATTGAGCGTCGTCGTTCGGGGCGCGAAAGCGACGTCGGTCGCGGACGTAGGTACGCTCCACTCGCCTCCGGGCGGTTCGGTAATTTCGCGCGGCCGACGTTCCGCGCCCAGGTTTCCGACGTTCAATTTGTCGTACCGAGTCGGGGGTCCGGAGTACACCGACGTCGGGTAATCGGGCGCGGGTAATCCGCGAGCCGCGAGTCGCGCGCGTCGTAATTTAGCCAACGCTTCGCGCGTTCGCGGTTCTCGCGTACCGTATAGTCGCAGGTCGGCGTCGGCGACGAATTCGATACGCGCGTCTCGGTCGACCGAGTCGAAAATCGCCGAAGGCGCGAACGTTTCCTCCAGATTTCGCGCGGAATCGGCGCACCACTCGCGAACCGCCGCCGAGTCGACGCGCGCGTTTCGCGGAAACGTCGCTTCGATAGAATCCCAAAAATCGCGCGTTTTGGCGGTCGCGTACATTTTGAAACACCGCATTCGCGCTCGAGTCGCCGAAAAACGAGCGCCCAACGTCGCGCCGTAGGCGGTTACGGCTTCGCGCCATTCCTCGCCCGCGTTCGTATACGCGCGCGTCATTAGGGCGCAGTCTCGTCGTCGATCGTACGCGAACGACGCGAGATCGCCGAGGTGGTGCGATAATAGGCGTCGCACGTTTCGCGGTTCCGCGTCGTCGGCCGCTACGGCTTTTTTAACGCGCGCCACGTACGTCGCGCGTCCGTCACCGGGCGAAAACGGCGCGTACAGGTATCGCGTGAAAAATAACCACGTTTCGGCGAGCGTCGCGCCGTCCTGTAAACGTCCGGCGAAGAGGCCGTTCGCGCGACCCAATTCGTTGCAGTATCCGCGAAATTCCCACACGTCCGTCACCGAATTGGACGCGCCGACGACGGCGGGGGCGTATTTACGCGGCGATTTCCTCGCCCCGCGTAACGTTTCCAAGATTCCGGCCGCGTCGCCGGGCGCTAATCGACTAGCTCGCGTCGATTGCGGCGCGTCGAACCAAACGAGGGCCGCGCGCGGAGGATTCGCGCCGTCGCCCGATGGGCGAAGTTCGTCGAGCGCGAAGCATCCCTCGCGCAAAGCCCGACTCGCGACGTCAGCGTCGTAGATCGCTAGGATACCCGCGGCGACGAGCGGACGCGGACCTCGGTGTCGCGGTACCGCGTAAAGTACGACGAATACGTACGGCGATCGATCGGTCCGCGAACCGAAGTAATTTCGACACGCGGCTACGGCCGCGTTCGGTTCCAGCGGCGCGTCGGCGTAGAGTATAAAATGTAGCTGCAACGCGCGGTCGCTCGGGTCGGCGAACGCGGCGATCGCCTTGTCGGATACGCGCGAGAGGTCGAATCCGGATAACGCGAAGGCGTCTTTATCGAACGTAGCGACGACGGCGCCGCAAAATAACGCGCCGCGCGAAACGTCTTCGCGATCTAGCGGAGGTACCGCGGCGCCGGCCGGCGCGGACGCTTCGTCTATCGCGGGATCGTATAACGAGTCGCCCCGGTCGACGCGGGTTTCGTATTCGTCCTCCTCGGTACGACCGATCGCGTCGCGACGCGTAAAAATCGGCGTCGTCGCGTCTTCTTCGACGAATTTCGCCGCGTCGCGATAGGGCGCGCGAACCGGTTCGTTTACGCCGGCGAATACGTCGCAGAAAGCGTCCGCGGCCAAGAAACGCGCGGGCGCGGCGCGCGAATCGCGAGACATGTTTTCGGGACGGGAGAGAAAAATCGAATAAACGTTTTTAAATTTTTCGCGCGATAAGTAACGTTAAAGCGATCGCGTTTCCGGCGATGACGAGTTCGAAGTATTTAATAAACGAGCGAGTTTTTCGCGTAAACGTTCGTCGAAATCGACGGAAAAACCCGAACGCGCGTACCTTGGCATATTTTACGAATCCGGCGGACGCGGTTATTTTTAATAAAAGTTAACTCGCTCGATGGATTCACGGTCGATCGCGATTCTCGTCGCGGCGCTTTTCTTTCGCGCGATCACGCGTTCTCGCGCCGCCGACGCGACCGGAAGGGAGAAATTTAACGCCGAACGAGGCGAAACGTTGTCGCGCGCCGCGTACGGCGTGTTGTTCGTCAAGACGGGCGTGATCGCTTCTACGCAAGAAACGACCGTATCGACCTTCACCTTTATGATTCAGACTCCGACCTTCGTGGTCAAGCCGATCGCCGCTATAAATTGCACGGTATATCCCGAATTTATGAAAGATTTGTGCGGAACCGTCAACGAAGATATCGCGATACGTAATCTACGCGTATTTAACGATTTGTTGGCCGCGCAAACTCGGTTTCGGAAAACTATGCGGCTCGCGGCCGATCTCGGGGCGAAAGCCACGCCGGCGAGACGAAAGCGCGCGATCGAGTTGGAAACGTTACGACGTCGCGTGGAAAAGGTCGACCGCGCGGACGCGGCGAAATCGCGTCGAAAGCGTTTTATCGGCGGCTGGTTCCGTAGCCTGTTCGGTCTCGCGAGCGCCGAAGATATGAAGAAACTCAATCAACAATTAAAATTCGCGCAAGACGCTATCCGAATGAATCAACGAGCTATCAAAACTTTATACAGCGGTCTCGAAGCCGTTATGGTGTCGTTCGATTCGCGAATGCGCAAACTCACCGAAGGCGTCGTTAATATAAATCAACGCGTCGACGATATTATCGAAGCGATCGGCGCGATCGACGAGAAATGGGCGCGAAGCGCGCAGAAATTCGCCATCATGCGCGCTTATTTCATCGGATTTATGAATCAGGTGCGACGCCGAATCGCGCCCGCGTTGTACGTGCACGAGTGGCGGATACGCGATTACATCGAACGCGCCGACGAGTACGCTAGCGGGATCGAAGAATTGAATCGCGGGCGACTCCCGCGAGTTATCGTGACGCCCGACCAAATCGCCCGAGCCGTCGCGCATATTAAAAAGACGATCCTCGTCCCGGGATTGGCGCCGGGATATTCGTTACCGTCGACCGACGCGCGTTACTATTACGAACTCGAAGGCGCGGTGACGTTTCGCGTCGTCGACGGGGCGATCGCGATAGCGTTCGATTTTCCGCTCGTCGCGGGCGCGAATCTCATCGACCTTTATCGCGTCGTTACGTTTCCCGTCCCGGTAGCCGCCGGATTGGCTTCGCGCGTCGATCCCCGGCGCGAAGCGACTAATTCGGGCTTTACGCGCGTCGCTAATTTACCCGACTACGTCGGAGTTACTCGCCGCATCACTCGTTATTTCGAATTCGACGCCGCGTTTATCGCCGGTTGCTCGGCCGGATACTATCGCACGTGCCCGGGAATGTCGTCGGGAACGCTATACACGCCGACGCCTACGTGTTCGGCGGCTCTCGTCAACGATATCGCCGCGGCGATCGATCGCGCGTGCGAATTCCGTTACGAACGTTTCGCGCCGTACGGGAGCGCGATACGTATTTCGGCCGGCATCGAACGTCCCGCTTCGTACCTGTTGACGCGTTCGCGACCCGAAAGCGGGCTTCCGAGCGAAACGCTATCGTTGCGGTGCGCGAGCGATTCGCGGTATAAAAAACACACGAGCGTAGCGAGTTGCGCCATGTGTTACGCGGTCGTTCCGTGTCTCTGCGCCGTCGAAGGGAACGATTTCTTCATCGCGATGCGAATGGCCGGCTGTAGCGCGACCCTCGCGTGGCCCGCGGCGCGATCGGCCGTCACGATTTATCGCCCCCTGAATCGCGCCGTGATGCAAACTCTTTTCCCCAAATCGGACGAAGTCGCGTTAGCCAGCGATACGGCGCGTCGAAACGCCTTCAATCCGCCCTTCGACATTCCGAACGTGACGTTCGTGACGCCCGCGGCCGGGCGAGATATCGTGGATAAAATACGCGCGTTCGGGGCCGACTATCGCAAAATCGCCGAGGAAAGCGCGAAAAATTTATCCGTCTTCGCGACCAAGGCCGAACGCGCCTACAACGAATCGATCGACTTTTCGGCCGTACATCGCGCCAATAACGGCACGCTCATCGGTTCGTTACGTATCCTCGCGGGCGGACTCTTCAGTTCGTTCGGGGGTCTTTTCGGCGGTCTCGGTAAATTCGTCGGTTTCATCTTCAGCATTCCCGGGATAACGTTAATCGCCGGCGTTCTCACCGTATTCGTATTCGTATCGCATATCGTCCGATTACGTCGCGAACGCGTTCGCGGCGGCAAATATTCGCGATTACCCGAGAGCGACGACGATCTTTAATCGCGAACGGTCTTCGAGCGTCCTTTTTACGCGGCGACGTTCGACGCGCGTTTTTCGCGCCGACGCTTCAGTCGCGCTTCGTGAGCGGCTATTTTAGCCGCTTCGCGTTTCGGGAGAGGAACGAACGAAGAGTTTCGAATCGTCGATTCCGTTTCCTCGGCGAGAATCGTTCGCGGGGCGGGTTCGAATTCGGGTTCTAACGCGTTCGTTATTCGGTTTACCGCGTCGGAAACTTCCGCCGACGACGCGCATCGCGGCGCGCGTAAAGGGGCGTAAAGCGGTAGCGCCGGAACGAATTCGGGCGTCGCGTAGTCGCGGCGCCAAAACGGGATCGTCGGATCGCGCGCGGGTCGTTTTCGATCGGATCGCGGATAAGGGCGGGCGGATAACCCGAACATGACGTAGTTGCGCGTGATTCTCGTTTCCCACGCGTCGCGTCCGGGACGTAACGATTCCCGGGGACACATACGTAGGATTAAATCCATGCATACCGATTGCACCGCCGCCGACGGCGTCGTCGCCGCGCACAAAGGACAAGGGGGAGACGCGATGCCGCGTCTATAATTTCGTCGCACCGCGACCCAGATAATCGTCCACAACGTAACGCAATGGACGCAAAGGAACGTCGGGGCGATAGAGTCGGTCGCGGATTCGCGGGAGCAGCAGGTCGTTTCGTAGACGAGACAGTCGCGGGAAGGTCGCGCGCACGCGTTGCATTCGTATCCGTCGGCGACGGGAAACGGCCATCGAGCTATCAATTCGCCCCGCGCCGGATTCGTCGAATCGGTCAACGCGGCGATTTTCCAAGGAACGAAAACTCGCGCGGGTTTAGTAACGCCTACGGCTAGCGCGATGAAATCGCGTATACGTTCCTGCGTTCCCGAGGGTCGCATTAGCGCTTCCAATCCCGCGGGGGTAATTCCGCGAGCGTCGAACGCCGTTTCGTCTACCGGATTGGGGCCGCAAATCGGATCGGGACCGGCTACCAAATCGTATTCGCGATAAGCGGCGGCCATGAGCGCGCGCATTTCTTCGCGCGCGGCTATAGTTACTCGCGTCGCGGACGGTTCTCGGTAGGGAAAACGAGCCGAATCGTCGCATCCGCGACGTTTTCGCAATTCTAACGCGCGCGCTAAGCGCGGTAACATATACACGCGGTCCGTACCGGGCGGATCGAAGTCGTCGAGGTTATCGACGCATATAATGTCGCGCGGCGGTCGTTTCGTCGTTTTTTCTTCGATCGAGGATAGAGACGACGATTCAACGCGGTTCGTTTCGTTCGCGATCGCCGGTTCCGGCACGTAAACGACGCGGCCGGTCTTTAAGCGCACTAGCGGTAACGCGGGCGGATCGTATAAAAGTTCGGGTACGGAAACGCGAATCGCGCCCTTCAAATCGTCGTCGACCGGTACGTCGCGGCGACCGAAACATAACGGTCGCTTACGATCGACGGGGGTCGGATCCCGCGAGGATTCGATCTCGAATTTCCGCGTCGGTAACGCGTACATCGAAAAGACTCGAGCGGCGACTCGATATAGAGGAAAAACGGCGAAATTCGATCGACGATTTATCGAAAAATCGCCTCGGGGCTCGAGGTTTTTATACTCGGTACCGGGAGGCGTGTTAAGGGAGAAAACACGCCTACTAGATATTATCGAACGAGCTATTGGCGCGCGGAAAATTTAACGACCTTTCGTATTTACGTTCGCGTTAAACATGGAGAGCGAGCCGTTGAATCGTCGCGGGCCGGGATTTTACCTTCGGAACGA
>WURV02147702.1:0-18014 GCA_011762755.2 Epimenia babai | reverse complement strand
CCGTGACATTTATTACACGGAATAGAGCACGCTCTATTCCATGAAATACTCGTTTTCGACGTTAAATCGGTGACATTTGTTACCAATACATGTAACAAATATTTATGTCAGATATAAATATGCGAGTGTAAACGGCCTATTACTCAACATTGTCATCTATTTCGTGCTCACTGTAAATGCACATAATTGTACCGAACATTGATCTGTATTATCTGTTTGCTGTTGGGTGTTAATGTAATATAATATAAGTAATTTCATTATAGTCTTAGACCACTAGACTATTGTTACATGTAAAATGTGTTTGACAGCTTAGCTAATAAGTACACTTTAATCAAATAAATTTCATTTCATTTTCATTACAAACATCGCTAGATCATCTCCCTTATACCTTCTTACAGACATCGTTAGATTATCTCCCTTATTGATTATAACGTAATGTACAGGAGAAATTTTGCTCCGTAGCTCACTTGGTAGGGAATCATTTGTCTGGAGGCCGTGGGTTTTGGCTCCGCTACACACAAGGTTCTCTCTGTGCATTTCTCCTAACAAATTTCTTTGTTTTTAATCTGATTGTGAGTGTCTTTCAAAGTAATATCAACCGCTATGACTGCTCTCCACCGGATTTTGTGTTACTGACCACATTCAGTCCACATTTAGTCCACTTTCAGTCCACATCCAGTCCACATCCAGTCCACATCCAGTCCACATCCAGTCCACATTCAGTCTACATCCAGTCCACATTTAGTCCACTCTCAGTCCACATTCAGTCCACATCCAGTCCACATTCAGTCCACAGCCAGTCCACATCCAGTCCACATTCAGTCCACATCCAGTCCACATCCAGTCCACAGCCAGTCCGCATCCAGTCCGCATCCAGTCCACAGCCAGTCCACATCCAGTCCACATTCAGTCCACATCCAGTCCACATCCAGTCCACATTCAGTCCACAGCCAGTCCACAGCCAGTCCACATTCAGTCCACATCCAGTCCACATCCAGTCCACATTCAGTCATACTCATCCATGTATTTTATTTAGAGACAATATCCATCTTCACCCGTGTCCCTTCAACCACTACCGGCGTTTAAAGGCTCAAAAGCCATTTCTAGGCTTCTGGATACAAACGGACTAGTCGTGTTCCACATACGTTACTTAGTGTATTCATTCATATTTGCGACATTATTTTCAATTCGTCATCATAAGATTAACTCTTGCACCGATAGTGATTGATATCGCCAGGCGACATACATGTTACTGTAGACCATTCTATCTGTGAAGGGTTAATACTTGGAAGTTCGAACGGTATTCTATAACCCTTTCTACAGAATGGTTGTTTAAGTAAAAAATAATGTCATTTTTGTCGAAATGAAATTGAAGTGAAATGAAATTTTATTGATTCATAGTGCCCTTTTAACACATGGCCATCAAAGACACTTTACAAATTTATGGTTGCTATGATTAACTAGAAACACATGGAATATGGTTCAAAATGGAACTCGGTATTCCATGAATAAATTATGAATGAATAAGTAAAATGGGTATATACATTAAGATCACATATAAAGAAAATATAACTAAAAATATTATATAATACAGCACGGATTACAAAAACACGAAAAACACAAAATATAAGAAAATTACATAGTATTGCACTATAAAATTACCCACTGTCAACGTAGCAAAAGGCAGTAGAAAAAAGAATTGTTTTAAGTTTGGATGGAGAGAAATGCACAGGAAAAAACCTACACCACATCGCAACCACATTGGCTATCCTAATTACCATCGCATTAAGTTTGGATTTAAAGGTATTTAGTTCTGTGCATTGTCTAATGTGTGACGGAAGAGAATTAAAATTGTTTCTGCGTTTTAGTTGTCACAGAGTGTGAATGCAATGCAAAAAATGTTTTAGATGACTGTACATGTGTGTATGTATATGTTGGCCATCATAGGCCCTTTGCAAGCTTGCTTAATTTTGCTTTGATTACCACGACCAACGGATCAGCCTGAATTGTTATAGTGGGAAAAAACTGGTTGTTAAAAGCGTCGACATTGGTCAGACAGTTGACCTTTGTTCATTCACGCAACTGGTTTCAAACGCTCCCGGGCACAACTTACGGGATGGATCTGGTAGAGCGCCGGCATTCAAGCAAGAAAGTGGACGATCTGAATCCGGGCAGTACCATTGTGTTTTTCCGTCTGTGTTTATCCGTTGTATCCTTGGGCAAGGTACTTTATCCCGATTGTTCTGGTCAACTTAGCCATAAATAAGTACTGGTGAAATTTGTTTGTGGCAACACAAATTAATATACGCTGGGAAAGTAAATTTGCGAGTGGCTTACCTGTGGCTGTTATAGTGCTGCCATCCCCTTGTGAGTCCTCGCAAACCGTCATTTGCCAAGCTGCGCTATAAAAACCTTAAAGATTTTTCGTTATTATTACAATTATCAGCCATTAAAATAGCTTTGAAACCACAAAATTCTCAAATGACGGGATCTGAGCACACGATGGGAATTCGTTATCGACCCTTTTGACGTGACTCGTGTAATTATAACTCGCAGTTATAAAAGTTATATGAATTTCATTACAGTTGGTAATGTTAATGTTCACATGACTTATTTTTTATATTACCTGTTTGGTCTTTAATGCAGTCTAAGACTATATACATGCATGATGGCCGCAGAGACTTTTAGTACATTTTAGTGCACATTAGCGTATTTCTTAAAGAGTTTAGTTTCCAACATATGTGCGAACACATACTGTATTAAATGTTATTGACACCAAGTACACGTGCGGTAAAAGTTTCCTCAACGCACTTCACTGTAAACTTTCCTCAACCTCCATCTGTAAACTTTTGGTATATCATCATTTTGATATCTCAAACAATTTTTTTCTTTTCTCTTTTATTATACTGTATTTTCTCTGCAAAACTACATGTCTAATGTAGTAATTGCCTCAATAAATTTTATACACTTGTTTATCTGTCATTTATTTATTTGTCACCAATCCGTACTTTCATATCGCGGCGTTGAAACTATCGAGATTTGACAGATGCTCACGGAAAGTTTGAAATCTCAAATTCACCGTAAACTTGATGCAATGGTTTAAAAATTACCAGCGAAAACGACACAAAAAATCATAAAGAATCTGGAATCATTGTAACCATCGCATCTGTCACAATACACCGCCCAGTTTTACAGACGGGTTTTGTCGCAATAGCATTTGACTCTTAAGACTTTCAAATTGATGGTGGCTATCTTAATTCTTAGGAATTTTGTGCTTCTTGACTTTCAATAAAGTAAATACTCTAGCAGTTACCGTTCTTCAGTTTATTTTGTATAGTTGGCTTCACATTGTGTGATTTTTATCAATTAAGCTCCTTTATCTTAAATACAATAAATTCGCGCAAACAGGAGAATATCACTATGTTGTGTTTTTAGGATATGTGTAAGAAATTACACGGATGGCTTTAGCATGAGATTTCTTATGTATGTAAACATGGCATAGAGTGTCTTGGAGACATTATCGGGGCATTATGCTATTTTATCTAATCTCCATCCTCTGCCTAATGGTAATAGCATCCAAACACATCGTTTAATCACCCAATTTGTCTTATCTGTTATCTCGATGTATGGCTGTCTTACGTTAACGGTTTTATGCACGCATTATTAATTCTTCATAGTGTGCCATTGACAAATCTCTCCGTGCTGGAGCTGAAAAATACTTTTAATGGCGTCTCTCTGGTATCTAAGTCAGCATTTGACACGGCAGACGAAGGTGGAACGGTTTATTGGTCGGTAATCTCTCGATAGAGTCATGTCCATTCGTTTGAAATCAAACTTAGTCATCTAGGGTGGGGATATCAACCATCTAAAATGTCGATGGCAATTAGCTGAGTACAAAATCCCAGGTTTTTACAAATCTTAGAGACATGCGGTATCATTACAATTATATCGGAATCATCAGTATAATGTTTTATTATTCCGTTTATGAAACCACGTTAAATCCGACGTTTTAGCGAGATGACCATCACTACAAATGTCGTCTGGCATTAAAAACTTGCATTAATGGTGATTGCTGTCAGGGATTATTGTATCGCGGTTATAGGATGGGCGTCCGCCTGAGAGGTAATGAATGCGGCTTTGCCCCCCCCCCCCTATTCGTCATTCGTACGTAGCCATATCCTGTCAACAACACCGTTTGTGCAATACATTTATGTATTCATAGCTCCAGATCTCTTTAATCCTACTTAGAGAATGACTACGGAGAAACTGACGATTTTTCACGAATTATCAGCTCAAAATAGCGCGGCTTATATCAATTATTGACAAGAACGCCATCATAGCTCAGCTCATCAAGTGAATGTTAAGCGTTGCGTTATATATACACCACCCTTTTAAGCTCTGGTTATGTAGCCTTGTCAAATGTCCTTTTGCAAATCGTCAGCGGAGAAATCAGCCCACTATACAGGCGAGTGGGATTTTTTATCCGCTGTCTGTCCATGCGTCTGGCATATTTCCATAAATCTCAAAAAAGTCTGTGAAAGAGCTTCACCGTGCGTCATAAATTTTCTCTTTTCTCAATCGGATTTGTTCAGGGTAGTATCTGTACATTGAGGCAGTGTCTGTTCATGTTTATATTTTACTTAAGTATTCCAAAACACGGTGTATCATATAGATTCACTATCTAGAAAACTTGTCTCTGACATGGACAAATCTGAATTGAACCAAGGATTCCTTGCCATCAGAGCAAACTATTATCGAATCAATATCAATGATTTTGTCATGGATTTTTGAATATGTGTGTTTTGAATGATCTATTTTGTAGTGACACGCAATTTTGTTCAAAATAGTTAATTTTGTTAGTATTTAGTATCCGATGGAAATTAGTATTATTTTTCATTTCTTTACAGACTTTATGCATCTTTGGACTCTTGTTTCCGTTATCATATTTTTTTCGGTGAAATGATTTTCATGTGTTCACTGAACTTAAAATTGCTATTCATATATTTACCGTAATCTCGGAATTGACCGCAATTGCAAAGTCGTCCGCCATTAAATTACTTAAAATCTTCTGGTTTCGACTCTTCTTGGTTATGAGACATCTTCGTTTACCCTCTAGTATGCTGTCCTACACAAGTAGACCCCAGTGTAACATACATCTGAAGAGGTGTACTTGCGTACAAAGGTTTTATTTATACTTATCTTAATAATTATACGATACTTACCATATCATACGATATGACAAGTGTGGCCACCCACATCTCCAATCACCCACGTATCAATCAATGTTATATCTTAGTTCACTCCGCATCTCATTGGCTCATCACTAATTTATATCGTCCACCGAGGGAACGTGGCTGCCCATATAACTAAACAGGTATCTTCAATCAAGTTGTGCCCCCCGTCTGTTTGCTGCCGTTTGTATTTCGAAAACTAGACGAGTTCGACAACTTCTTGTTTACCATGAAGGTTAGTTTTTATATATTAATAAAAAATAAAAAATCAATTTCTTTTCAGTATCTATTAGTATCCGCTAACTTTATAATATATGGTACATTCTTGATATCGAACTTTTTAATCGAATATCATTTTTAATGTTATCATTCTTTTCTGGACCAGATTTAATCAACTATTTAACTATGTAATCATCAGGAAGGCATTGTAGTACTATATGCTTGTTATTTTGTTGCTCTAATACCTACTGCGATTTGTTGAAATCGTTTGGTAAGTTAAAAATTAGCGGATTACCAAAGTAAATGTTGTGTTGGCCATTCTTGGCTCTCTACGAAGCTGGCCTATGTGGTTCACACAAAAAATGGATGAGTCTAGGTAATAAAATGTGGGGAAAATACCGTAATGAAACACCACAGTTGACCGCGCTTTCACGCCATTGGTTCCAAACCCAAATATTCAGCAAACATCTGCGGCACATTCCCCTAAATCTGTGTCAGGTGATTTTATAATGGGATGAGCGCCATAGAAAGCACGTCCAGAGATCACGTGATACACAGTCACCTCAGAGGGAAGAAACCCTAACATGACCACAGTTCACGGGCTACCCTTGACGGCGGTCACAGGTGCTTATTTTTTGCCCTAAAGATGCCATAGGTAGTACACTGGCCATGCCAACCCGATCTATTCATATAACTGATACGGGAGAAATGAAATTCCGGAAGTTCTAACAAGATTAATTTTCATCACTTTACCTTAAAAGCCAGGAGGAACACAATTGTGAGTCACACCGTACCATAAGCCTCATGAGTCGCGTTACCAAACTGATGTTAAAAATCTTAATGAGACTTTCATGCAGAAAAATTAACCAGGAGATATATGACGTGCAGTGTGGTTTCGTGGAAGGGTAGGGAACAACCAATGCCATCTTAATCATGCGTAATTTGTTTGAGAGAAGCGTAGAAGTGCGTATATCTTTGCTGCGACCATTCTAAAGCTTTTGATTAAGTTTAACATGAAAAATTATTTACGATCCTAAACAACCTAGACATCGATGGGAAGACATTGGATATGGAAAGTGTACTGGGAGCAAACCGCAGCTGTACGCGTGGATAACGAACTCAGTGCGCGGATAAAGATCAAGAGAGGTGTACGTGAGGGATGCGTGTTTTCACAGGACCTGTTCTCGTTGTATAGCGAAACCATACTCCGCAAACTTAAAGATTTCAAGGCGTGTCTGTCAGCGGCCATGACATCAACAACATACCTACGCTATGCTGATAATACCCTTTTGATTAGCGAGACCGAAGCAGGACTTCAAGATTTCTTGGATAAAGTAATAGAGGAGAGCGAACATTTTGGTCTATCCCTGAATACAAAGAAAACCCTTACAATGACAGTGTAAAAGAAAGCTATACCACCCTTTTGTCGGATAACCGCAAGTGGTGAGAACACTAAGCAGGTAGACAAGTTAAGTTATCTGGGTAGCCTACTGACGTCAGACGGCAAGTCGGACCATGAAATCAAAAGACGCATAACCACAGCCAAAGAAGCTTTCAACAAGAAGACGGTTCTTGCAAATTCACACATCAGTATGCCAACAAAACTCAGAATTCTTAATTGTTATATCTGACAAAAACACCATAATACGAGCCATGAGTGACACAGAGATGGGTAAGAGAGCATGGCCGTCAACGCGCTTGTGTAAGACACCTAAAGAAGATGCGTGAGAAACGCATTTTATTTCCTTCGTAATTCTGTTGAGCTCTACCTTCATTTGTAATTGCCACCCCTCTCCCAGCTCAGATACCAGCCTTTATACTTAGTGCTAATTGTCTGTCCACTTCGTACAGTAGGTGTATCTCTACGCAGGGGCATGCAGGAGCGATTAGGTTGATCATTTGTATGGCCGTCATAGATCTCACAGCCTCGATGCCACTGACGTTCTATGATACGAGACCCCTCAGGGAACGAGAAGCAATTGTTGATCATGGTAGGTAACTGCGTATGTATTACACGCGAAATACCGAGTCTAGGTCGTTTCCTAGTTTTGTGTATAGTCGACAAAGTGGACATAATGGTATATTCAGGTAAATTGCTTGCGTGTTTTAAAAGAATTTTGAATGTATGTATAAATAGACGGATTTACCAGTTTTGGGGGCCATCGTTGGTCCTTTTCAACATGAGCCTAAACTGTGGTTGAAACTGTCTCTGAAATTGATTATTTTGGTGGGGAAATCACTGTGGTGCAAAACAACAAATCTGGGGAGGGTGGGGCTAGAGGCCTTTACATAAGCCTTTTCCAAAGACTACTCAGGCCGCATTGGCAGACGTTTCACGCGTATGACTTAAAAACATCGCATATTCTGGCTAAAATGTGGACTCAAATCTAAGGTCCTCCCTCATTCAAATTCAATCTTTTCGGCTTTCTACGAGCTTAACGATAGTATTTCGCAATTTATTGTACTAAACCAGAAATATCTTGACAACCTTAGTAATTAAAAATTATATGGCGGCTACACATTGATGATCATTCCTTTCCAAAAAATGTCTGATGACAGGGCTTGCCAGCGAGACTGTTTGGTCGGTAATTTTGAATTTTAACACATTAGAAATAATTTCATGTAACACTTTTGTTTCAGAGGTGTGCCGCCTTATGGTTAAACGCATTTCACTTGCATTGTAGGTAAAATCTGTGACCCAGAAGATGAAGACTGTGCTGTCACGCATGACTCAGAACCAGACGCGATGTCAAGATTTCCTAGAGCAATCCAGGGCAATCCTCAATACGGACGCCTCGCACATTTCTTGCGCGCATTGAAGGTCCTACAGTTTATGCCAAGAGGAGGTGAGCAAATTCATAAGTTCTTTAACCAGGAAATCCCACTCTGGATCAAAATAGGGTGTGCCAAAGTGAACGTCAGCTTCAATATATTTTAGAATTAATTGCAGCAAATGTCGCATGCAAAAGTTGGAGACATAATAGACTGAAACTAGATAGAATGGGAATCGAGAAAGGAGCCGAACTGAAGTACGTTTACCAATTTAAGGTCTTAATGCCTTTTATCAAGACAATCATGAATACAATGAATTTTCAGGCAGTACAAAGCGGAAGGCAGTCCCTTTGTCTCTTGGTGATCTTGAGAACATGTTAGGTGGTCTGCGTTACCAGACAACCGCTAACTCCAACGACAATCGCCTGTCTACCCTCAGGTTTACATAGACAAGGCATGATCATTAAACTGCGCTCACAAATAAATATCACGTAATTCGGAGAGAGCCGACCCGTGCTGGAAAATATGAATCGCTGACATATAACATACGTATGGAGTACTTTATATATGTTTATAAAATGAATTCAAATGTATGTCATAGAATCTGATAAACGTATCAAGTATTTTGTAATTAACTACTGTAGACCTATTTGTCTGCTCCTTATTTATAATTTGGTGAATTATTTCTACAAATAAAATTTGAACTAATTTTTTCCTTTCACAGGAGTCAATGATGATATCTAGGAAGTATATTATTAGTATATTATAAAAATTTAATATTACCTACTTAAAATTGTTGTATTTCTATTTATTAGAAATACACTATTAATTTTAGTGGTTTTCGAAAAGGCAACCAAAACTTGCCTGTTGACTAGTAAATTATATATATTATATATATAATAGATATATACTAAACAAAATACAATACAAAATTTTCAAATAGTAGTAGAACTATAAACTATTATTTTTTTACTCTACATACAGGTAATAACAGGTTATTGGTTTGTTTTATCTTAGAAGATTACTTGTTGAAGGGGGGGGGGATGGGAGGCTAAGGAGTGTGAACTTTTGGGGAAGCTCCGCCAAACCTAATGAAAAGAAGTTACAATTAAGAATGATTAAGAGTAAATTAACATAGGAATACAGAAATAGATTCAGCCCCGCCCAATAGGACATTTGCATCCCAGGAAAGATTTTACAAATCCTTTTTATTGTGTATTTGATGGCGGGTCAAATTTGGTAACATGCATTTTTCCTGTGTGTTTTTAAATAGAAATCAGCTTATTTAACCTTGGCTAATACGTAGTACATTTACATTTATGGATTGATTCTATCCGAGATTGTATTCAATTTAAAATAAATAGTGTTTGGGAGATCATTGATGTTACTAGTCATCAGCTTGCGTATCATCTAAACACTTCAATTTTGCGTTGATTCTAAAAAAATCACGGGTAAATTCTTCATTTCTCTTGGATCAAAGGATCTAATATCGTTTCAGATGAAACAGAACATGGACTTTCACTTAACATTTTTCAGTGAAATAGAACATGCCTTTTAACTCCGGTGTGAATTTGTGAGAGAATATTAAAGGATAAAATCATTGTCGAGCATCAAAACTGATATCTGTGCTGAGAATTAAACGGTGTAAACTGATTTTAAGTTAATTGCTTATGAAATGAAACACATTTGATTAAAGTGTACTTATTAGCTTAGCTGTCAAACACACTTTACATGAGTAAACACTGAATAGCCTGGGCCTGTAATGTTATGGTTAGTCTTTTTATCTATCTACATTATCTATGATCATATAGAGTACAATAAAAATAAATTTCAATACAATACAAACAGTAAGAATATTTATATTTTACAATAAAAATACTTATATTACATTTCATTCACTTTATTAGACAACATTCAGCATGTAGATTACCAAATAATTATATTCATCCGATTTCATTTGCATAATATTGGCATGATTATGTAAATGTTGCATTACAAATGGAGCATTCATTATTGTACGTAATATAGGTATAGGTAAATGTCAACATGTATCGTTAAACTATTTAAAAATGGTATTGTTGCATTTCTAACTAAATTGTCGTTAGCACAACGAAATACAACCAGCCTGCACAGGTCATGCTTCAGACACGATCTAATCGGACCATAAAAAGGACACTCGGTAAAGTGTAGACAAACAAATTTTTGACGTTTTGCTGCGTACTTTTCTGTACTTGAATGGGTTGTGACTAGTTTATCATATTAACTAATTAGTTGTAATTAATATAGTGTGGCATTTGTATGAATAAAGTGTGTATAACCAATACAAGGGTTTTTATTGTCAGTGCATCAGTTTAGCTTTTATGTAAGATGATTTCATGGTAACTTTATCAATAAATAATTACAAATGTAACAATGGACTCGGTTTCACTAATAATTAACCGTATTCCTTGTGTTTCTAGTTAATCATAGTAACCGTAAATTTGTAGTGTCTTTGATAGCCCTGTGTTAAAAGGACGCAATAAATCAATAAAATGTCATTTCATTACATAATTAGCCTTTGAAAAGCTAGCTTCCTTCGTCTGTTCACCTTACTGGTTCCGAATGCCTACCCAGTAGCCGAAAGGCAGTCACGAAGAGAGAAGCCCTGAGAATACCACGCTGTAGGCCAAAGGGGCTTATTGCGCTTTTCGCCTGATGAACGTCACAGATCGGATTGGGAACCCGAACCAGGGTTTCCTGAATCCCAACAATGCAGCCCAACCATGAGAAGTTCGTGAGCCAAATGCCACAAATTACACAATGATGGGAAATTGCCATTGGAACTGCCTATGTATAAAGGGGCTCACCACAATGGATCCCTGTCCGAGCTGTCTAACCTCTTAGCACTAACTAGCCCAAATGTTGATGGACAGAACGATTTAACCAGTTCATTAGCAAGGTAATCATTGTATAGGCCTTATTTCGCTCTCTACGAGGCTGATGTCAGAAAGAAAAAGAGCAAAGGAATTTGGTAAAAATTACAACCTTTATTAGGCGTACATATTTGAATATATTATACATTGAACTTACTAGGTTTTGGTCGTAAAAAGCGATTACATTCGGTTTTAACAGCACGGTAATTGTAAATGACGAAATAATGTGTGTTTCCGTTTCACAGGATTTTATTTGTTTTCCATAAAACACGGAAAGACAACACCTTACTGACCATTTAATAAATGATCTTAGTCAATAAGATGTTACCTTTTGTGTAAGCTACTAATAACTAATATGGCTAATACGATACCAGCAGCTCCGCAGATTTCTGCAGAAAGAAGTGAATGGATCACAAGGGAAATAACCGGGTATCCCTCGGACTGCTACAATGATGTACTATGGTGTACAAAACTGTGAATTCCTGATTAATTTGTGGGTGAACAGCTGAACTGTTGTCCAGCGGTACTTTCTAGAGGCCCACATAATGTGTGTAATCGTTTAATGTAAGATCGTAATATGTTATAGTGCGAGATGTCAAAAGATAAACTACGAGTGAAAAATGTGACCTTAACCACTGCGTTCAGCCTATTCTTTCTTTTATAATTATATTTATTGAATGTTAATAAATCAAACGCGAACGAATTAATACAAGAAAACCCTCGGAGAATGTTGACCTCTATCAGAGCAATGAGACCGCAGCGCCGAAGTACGACAAGGTTGATGACTCATCAGAAATCCTAACTTGTGTACTCGTCATTCCTCCATTTCAAGTGTTGGGTAACGAAAGAGGGTAAAAAATCTGTCAAAAATCTTATTCAATATCTAAAAATTCCCGCATCCCACGGTATTGTGGTAAAATCCCATCACTCGTTTATCAGACTATTTGCAATCCACGCAAAAAAACCATGCGACTCATGGGATTTAGTTATTAGTTATTACATTTTGCGTAAAGTTAGTAATTCAGACAAATGGCAAAAACATAACCTCCCTCCACATAGATAATGAAACTAGCTAGTTCAATTCAAATTTTCTATTTCCATTTAGTTATTCTAGTGCATTCTAGTATGCAAGAGTATTATTTATGAAAACGATCATATTAATACTGAAGAAAGAATTAATAATTTTTTTGTTCCCCACTTATCGATGGTAATCAATTCTTGTTATTAGAATATTCAATTTAGAGAGGAAAGTTTTGGAGAAGGTGGATAACAATTTCTCGATCCAAGTTTTAAACAATTCTAATAATTTTTAATTTTTAATAAATAGTGTATTCTGATGCATGAATGAACAACAGTATGTCAAGGTCATTGCGGAAATGAAAGCTCGATCATATAATAAAGAATGTCAAAACTAAAACAGCGAAAAATTTGATTTGTTTTGATGACTAAACATTCAATAAAGGCCAAACATGGAATATTCATTTTTACAATATATTTTCATTTTATGATTTTATCAACAGAAATATGAGACAAAAAAGGCGAGTAATGAAACTTTCATGGAGTTGTTAAGATTTTAGAACGTCAAAATCATAAAATCTTTGCTATAGCAACATAAGAAAATTCAAATTATCAGAAATTGCGAAGCATCCATCGAGTGAATTTACCCAAACTGTATCTCTGATAACTGCTAGGTCAGAAAATATTCCCATAACAATATTAGATATATAGTCGACAAAATCAGACATTTCAATAAAGGAAATGGTGAAATATCTCTCTTCATTGAATTCCCAATGTTATGACTATTACATGATTGATATTTCAAAATAACTAAATTCTGAATGAAGAGTATTTAAGGAGTGTATAGCTAAAACAAAAAAAAATCAGTAAAATATAACAAATGCGGAATTAACGGCTTTTTTCGTACTTGTCATAACAGAATAACTTAAAATTGGTATTAAATAAATGATTTGGCGCCTCATTATTGTAACGATATCAAATGGCCAAGATCTATGACTGGGTCAAAAACACACACGTCTTTCATACAATGAACACTAGTACGTACGGGTACAGACATATTTACACATCACATTAATTAAATAAGTGATCAAGGGGGAACAACTGCACCTTGGTGTATACCGATGAGTACGTATAAAAGCGAACAGTTAATACAGAAATAGGACATGTTCGTACTCAGGTGTCGAACTGGAACTCGATTTGTTGAATGTTAAGTATCCACCTCGTCATGCTGGCCTGGAAATTAATTTGTGACAAATACAATCGCGAGCACCTGACACAAATGAACATAGCGGCAGAATCAACATCAATTTGGAACAGTGGCCGCGAGTGGTGGCCGATGTCTCATCTTCGCAAATTATCCTTGAAAAAACGCAATATACTATAATAAGACTGGCAAAGAATTTCATCACCGATAAGATGCTTCATAATATGGTTATTTTTCTGCGGACAACAGTTACGCAACATATGGCAACGCAGCGATTTCGACGAAATTCGACATTATTAAATTAACGTCTAATGTCAACAAGAGATTGTTTACCTAATGTTTTTCATAAAGCTTGTTAAAAACCAGCACCGGTTCATATGTGGAAAATCCTTTATATTGTAACGCTACGATTGAAATCGCATTTACACAAATTCTTTAATTTCAGTACATTTCCAGTTTAGTTTAACGCTTGTACAATATTCAGATAGTTGATTCCCGCTTCCTCCGCGAATTGTATTTCATACACGCATAGCATAATTACGAGTCATGTAAAATTCTAAAAACTCAACTACATTCCACCAACTCTACATTAGCAATCACGTGACTAAATAGTTTAACCCTTATAATGACGAACCTCGACATATCCTTACTGAAAGTAAATACATGTCACATAAAACATCTAGCGTGGACATGGGTTAACAATTTATCCGCAAATTACAGTCTGCACTCACTTTTTCGGTACCCGTAGATATCAATCGGTCAAGTGAGAACCGATTCTTTCGTCACTTCCGTCCATATGTCTACTCAGAGACGTCTATACGTGACTTATATACACACTTAGAATTACTCAAACTCGATCGATTTATCGGCCGTTCAACGATGTGCTGATATATATTGTTTTCAACTTTAAGAGAGATAAAGCTCCAGTAATTGTTAGACCGCGAATGTCAACACCTAACTGCGTTAGTTTTCGAATCTTCGAAGTTCAACGGTCCACCATTTGTCTATGAAGTCGATAACTTCCACGGAAATAACTTGTGCGCTGAGTCAAATGCATTTTCATGATTATCATTGACTTTTTCCCAATTACAAAACAAAATTCAATGGATTCTTCCATAGCCACGGACCAATTATTTTATTTAGTTAAATTTACGTTTAATGACTACACGGGGCAGTATATCACCGAGACGGCCATAAGTGAGTGTACACACAAAATCCTGTTTACTCAAAAGAGACGACGTCATTATTAACTTTAGATGAATTTTAGATTTACACAGAACACTTAAATTAATACAGAATACAAAAAAATACAAAAAATTTATTCAATAATGTTAATGATAATGCCAAAGACTAATTAAATTCAAGGTGACGTTTCCTTAAACGATGCATTGAGTGTACCTTGTTAAATATATAGTTGATAGGTAAGAATACAGGGGGTGGGGGGTGGGGGTGTACCACGGTATATAAATATAAATGTATCTAAATTTTGACATGTGACTGCTGACTGGTGAACTTTTTGCATGCATGCAAGTCATTTTGGTGCATATATAGTTGCTAGCACAACGATGAAGAGTGTTGGGTTGCTATGTACATTCCACATGGGCGGATAGTTTTACACAAGCGATTCTAACACGATGCACATGCGCTAACTGGATACGCATCGCTGGACCGAATACGCGTCACTGGACTGGAAACTGGTGTAGCAGATTTTGCGAACATTTGAGACGAAAAACGCATCAATTCGAGACAAGCTGAAAAGTTATAATTTGAGTTTTAGACACCGTAGCGCGTATCGATAGTTTGATCACGATATTGAATAACTAAAACAAGCGGGTGGATAAATCGTTACGGGCATAGGTGCATATTTTTATTACGCTTTTCTTTGAACCATTGAAAACACACCAGTTACGTCGTTCGCGCAGCCGACGATGCCTTTAACGGTGTTGCAGCAATCATCACACGGGGATCACGACTGGCCGCAGTTTCATCTCTGAATGAGGTGGAGAATTTCTTTGTTAGTAAGTTGCAGATCGTTCAAGACGCGCCTCCCGTTCGTCGGGTTGCTCGCTGTTTTCAGATCCTCTCCGTGTTTTTGCAATCTCGAAAGCAACTCGCGCGCGTGGAATTTGGCATGTGGCGGTAACGTATCTATATACTCTGAGCAAAGGTCATAAAAGGACTGAACCTGTTCGGACAAGGTCATGAACGTCATGCAAGTTTTAGTCGGCGCGATTGCTGCTAATGAGTCTATGTTTGTCTCTAGCAACGTCGATGCTTGTACTATAGAATCTTTCGTTATGATTCTTGCGGATTCGGAATCGGAATCTACGGAAGGCTGATGACTAGAAGGCGAGGTTTTAGAGAGGTTTCTCGCGGCAGCGGCGTTGTTAGCGAGTTTAAACGGGAGATTAGCCAGGGCGTTCTTCTGCAGGGGGATCACAGGTTTGTAGATCTGCTGATCTTTGAGAGCCGGGTTAACCTTGTTCGATTGATCAGCGGCGAATGCTTCGTCCGTCACGCTTCTGTCCGGCGGTTGGTCGGTGACGGGAGAATGCTTCGCGGCCCACGACGGAACGGGCGACTTGTGAACATCGTTGCCCGTCGTCCTGAGCTCGACCGATGAAAGACTCTCGTGACTCGCGTCGTCGCCAGGGACGCGACCGATCAACGACTTCAGCATCACGTGCCGTTGGTTGTTCTCTTTGTTCTCAACTTCCGACACTGTTTCAATTGGTGGCTTACTCGTACGAGGCGCCGGCCGCGGTCGATCGTCTTTCGCATCGACATTCTCCATCTTGGGACTATCGGTGACACCCAGCTTGTTCTTGAACCCGTGATCCTGCGATGGCGACGACTGGAATGAGTTGACTGAGAGACCCTGTGTGGACAAATCTGACCGATGCCGATATATTTGAGGCGCGTACGTCGGCGTTTTCGGTTGTTCCGACGATATGCCGTGGGACGAATGCGATCGAACGAACGCGGATGGCTTCACATTGGATTCGTGGGCCACCATGTTCTCGTCCTCCTCAAGAACGGGACTAGTCGCCGGGCCAGCCGATGAGCTATCCGGTAAATGAATCGGGGGACAAGAAATAACGCTTGCCGTTTCCGTTCCGGAATCTTCTTGATGGTCGTCGGAATTCATTGAAGCTAAATACAAGCCTATCCTCGTCCCCTTAGGTATAGTTCCGTATCTGTTGATCACTTGTTTGACGTTATCCACTTCGAGTGTGCCAAGTTTAGGCGACCCTTCATCATCTGCGTCGGTCGCCGTGTCGTCGCTCGTACGGGACTTCCGAAAACTCGTGGTCTTCTCCGGTAATGGCATCGGCACCTTGGGATACTTCCCAGCAGCCAAATCGCCGCTGTCGTCGCTCGTACTTGCCTCGCGTTCGGGTTTCTTCCCCGTCTTTTTCGGCTCTCGTAACGACCCCCGTCCGAAAGAAAACAACGTACTCCACCGGGCGGAACTTTTATCACCGATATCGAAATTGTCGTTCTCTTGCGTTTTATTTTTCCCGATAGCCATAAAACTGTCCATGCTACTCTGTGAATAGCCGCTCTCTTCCGCCGATATTTTCCCACTAAGTTTTTGCGGTTTGGGCGAAGGGTGCGCTCTATTTCGTAAAACATTATCTAGTTCTTGAGTCAAAGCATTTGGTTCCATGCCATCGTACATAGCTTGACTCTCATCCTCATGTTCCGGTACGGTGTTAGCGATTCCGTGAATTTTAAATCGATTTCGTAAATCGTTATCCACATCGACCGGGCCCGGCGAATCTTTGAATGAGGTCGTTCGTCTCGGCGGCATCGGGGCCTTCTTGCCATTTTTCTTGTTCTTTTTATTGGCTTTAACGTCATGGTCTTCGTACGACGTCACCTTGCGAGTTGCTGGTGACGATTGGTCTGTCAAAAACATCGAAAGCGCCATTTAAATCACAAATCATCTCAGCATTTGAAGTCGAAACATCGTAATCTGATTCATACTAGACGTTGCAGAAGTGGACACCTTAAAAGTCACATCAAAGATCAATATAAAAAAACATGTACTGACGATTGAAGGGATTACAATACTATCTGATGTGATAGTTACAGTAAATAGCTGGGAAGTATGCGTCCCAAGAAAGAGTGATACCACTGTCATCAGAAAACAGCCCAGTAAAATAGAAAAGAAGCCCTTGCAAACCAGGCTTCTATACCTACATGAGCCAACAGGTTTAACGGCACCTTTGTTGAATGACGTCATCTCGGTTGGGCTCTCGAGCGTGTCCCCACTCCGTGTCTTGTTTCCCACAGACTTCATCACGACTTTCCTCGCCTTCTCCGTCTTCTCCAACTCTTTCTCAACCTCTGGAACAAGTAGAGTAAATAACCGCATTTCACGCATCACCACATAATCATTATTGATGCAGCCTTAAAATCACTGCGCACTGAAACTAACCCCGTCCTACCCCCTGCCCGTCACCAAAACATTTCTTTAGAACTCAATTTTTGCCATTGACAGTCTCACCTGTAGGACGTAGATTCGAACCAAGTAACCTGGTAATAACAGTGCTTAGCTATTCTAGACAATCGCAACGGAGCAGTCCATCTTAATGATCATCTTTCAATTATACATATATAAAAATACCCATATAACCATACATATATAACCAT
>WURV02147691.1:0-18030 GCA_011762755.2 Epimenia babai | reverse complement strand
TATATGAAATAATACCACGTTTGTTCTGGTTCCCGAATTTAGTGACCTAGACCTCATAAAACGAGCAATCAACAGAGTGTGAACGCCAACATAGTAATGTTGTTCGGTCAGGTAAAATACACCGACTGTACATAACGAACCCGTGGGTGCAATCAATATCCACCTACAGTATCTATACCACGACTGGCTTTTATTATACATCCTCTTTCAGATTAAGCGAGGTGGCTCGGATATTACTACTTCCGTAATGGCAGCGCAATGCTCGGCTCATACTGAAGGGCACGGTCTGAACCTAACGCACGTCGGGCGTAACTGGACAATCTACGACGGAAATTCGAGCATTCCGAGCTTGGTGATATCAATTATCGTCGTTTCCAGCATCGCATCCACTCTCACGGTTATTAGCAACCTCACTACCATCGTAGTTATCGTAAAACGAGGCCTCATGGGTCGTTGCGTATGCATTTTCGTCGCGTCCACGGCGATGTGTGACGTAATTCAGGGTTTGCTCGTATTACCCGCCGAGATAGTCGGCGTGATGACGGAGGAAGACATCGCCTCTTGTATTTGCAAGCTGCAGTTTTACTTCATGTATCTCGTGAAGACAGCCACGTTCTATACTCTGTGTCTGTACGCCGCTATAAAAACGTACTCGATGCTGATATCGTCATCGGGTCACTGCATCAGTGCCGGCAGATGCATGTTCTTCGTTAGCTTCATCTGGCTCTTCTCGGCTTCCTACAACATCTGGACCATTGTATTCTACACATCAAAACACATGAGGGAATTTACCATTTTCTCTTCGAATGGCACAGTAACCACAGTGCTTGACGTTTCATCGAAGTCTCCGAACCTATCACCAAACTATTTTTACAGCATAGTCTTCAATGCACTAAATTCATTGATTGAAATCCCAAATGTTATTGCCTTTCACGAAACACCGCAGTCAAACTTTACTTATATATCGATATCGGTGTGTACAACATCCAAACGATTTTCCCCCTACTTACATATCTTCGCAGTTGTTGATATAATTATAATTTATTTATTCCCCGTCGCGTCATTTTGCATCTTTATATTTATTCCTTTCTGCAAAATAACCCCAAAATGTAACTCAAACGTTGTAAAGGAGATAAAGCTCCCTATTTTGCTAGTGACGGTCCACGTGTGCTTTCAACTTCCGTGGGAGATCGTACATTTAGTGATGGTGTACTCGGGGTCGATGTGGTGGTCTTTGTATATTATTAGGTTTGTTTTAACGGCCATGCTCTGTGTGCGTGGCTGTATAAATGTATTCATCTACAACATCTTCCGTCAAACTGTCACGCGGAAGAAGTCTGGAAAACGTCGTTACACTTTGGATGTACCTATAAACCCCCGGGTACGGAGTCGCAGCCGAGACGCGTCCAGTTCGACCGGGAATAGCATAACGCATATCTCCTCGTAATGGGAAGAAGGAATTACCACTACATGGAGTCTCGAAGACTATTCTACATTGTGAGGTGTGTCCGTTTACATTTATCGCTATTACCCGCAAGGCGTTGTATGACGAAAGGTCACGCGGGCCAATAATACTGCCGGTAATGTTCACATTTGGCATCTGAACGATTATCTCTCACGAATTAGATGACATGAAACAACACATCGAGTGATATTTTACATCGTACGGTATATTAAAATGGGCCTACTACAATAAACCTTTGATTTTTATGGATTTTTTGAGGGGGCTAGTGTGATTCGTGTCCAGGGTGAGAATGTACCAAGTATTGGTTTTGAACCGTGTACTGCGGCTTGTGTATTCACTATGTGATATATCGTATTTTATATCGCCTCCGCTTTCTCACGAAGTCAGTCATTTTCTTCCCTTCACTAAATGTGATGAACAGGAAGCGTTTTGACGCGGGGGTATTCAATAAGACGTACATCGCATCTCTATATGCGGTCAGATTCCGCCTCACATTTATATCTTGATAACGGTTCAATTAGTAATGATGTAATTTTCTACCCACGTAGCACGTCGATGTCTCGCGTCGAACATGATGCCTTACAACCAATGTACCCACACAATGTCGACAGTTGTTGGGGACAATAGATTTCGCTGCCAGAAGAGAAGAGCTCATCTTGTCTCAGTTTAGTTGTATTTTTCTTATTCTCCCGTGTGAACGAGCAGATATTCACGCAGCAGCACGTTCAATTATTGATCAACCATCGAGTATTTCTCCAGTCATTCAACCGGCTAACCGCAACTAATTTCTATTTATTTTATTTATTCATTTATTACATATTATTCAGAGTTGCTGTCAAATAATATGCGATCCTAGACAATAACAATATATACAAAACATGATGGCAACTAGAAGACGTTCGTCGATACACACACAACACTTCAATGTCACCAGATCGACATTGGACTTACCACATCTCACCGTAGAGTTTGGTTTATCTGGTTTTTCCGACGATGTATGTCATTTACACAATATGAATTCCATATATGATCTGTATTTAAATGTAGCAAAATCTGGCAAAAGTTTGCTCTCTTTCACTGTAAAATTTATGTACTGTAAAATGCGGTATCCGAACCAAAAGATCCTGCAAAAACTATCCATAATAGCGTACAAACTAAGAATAATATGACTACGTTAAAAATAAAGGGAACTTTTTCGACAAATAAAACCTTTCTATTTTTAATAATTGAATGTACCTGGAGCTAATCAACTTTGTGGTTAGTAGTTATAATCTTTATACCTTGTACATAACCCTGTTAAGGAACCCAGATGCCAAAAATATCTTGGACTTAGAGGTGGGATTATACGGCTTTTCATCCTATCACACCTTCGCGAGCGAGGCAGACAATAGAGCTGGAATCGTGCTACGTTTCACCGTATCGAACAATGGGCCTCTGGAATCGTGCTTCGTATCATCCGAGATAAACCCAGACTGCTTCGTTTCACCCGAAAGTATAAATATTCGACAGACCACCAATCCAAACAGTTATTTATGGATTATATACATTTGGCAATTTATTATCGAACAATACTGTAGTAATCACTCCACACAGCTACATTATATACACACATACAAATTATTCGACAGCTGGTAATTTGACGTCAAACATGTAACAGGTACCGTTACAGCTTTATATGTATATGTCAGCCCATCGTTGGGCGTGATAGGGTGAAAAGCCGTATAATCCTCGATGGCCATCCCATCGTCGGGCGTTGACGCCATTGGATAATGGCGCGGCAAGGTCTCTGGAAATCGTACTTCGTTTCACCCGCTCCCGGACAATAGAGCCGCAGTCAGGCCGCCCGAGTGCTTCGATTCATCCGATTAGGGTCGGATGAAAAGCCGTAACTACCTGGAGGTGAGATGATAATACTTCCGCGCTCTCGGCAAGTTCTAGTGTAATACAACAGCCTCAATGCTAGTAATCTATTGAGCGGTCGATGCTTCGGTTTTAGCTTGCTTGCCGACATCAACCTTCAGATCTCATCGATGGAATTTTTATGATTCGGGTAGAAATATTCGATGACTATATGATATTTGGGCAGTATATATTAAGAAAAACAATACATAGGAGATTATAATGATGATTTTAAGTTACACTTTAAAGAAGAGACGGTCAAGTACAAATCGCTGGGTGACACAAAACCTTACAAGTAATGTAGGAGAATGAGCATCAATTTTAACGTGTTCGTTTGGTGGACGGCTTTACTAGTTGCCTCTTGAACGAAGACATGAAATGTATGCAATGCAATGGAATATTGCAAATCGATTTCATATAAATACTCTCTTGTCGTTTCGCGCTTCTGACTACAGCTGGCTCCTAATTTTGAATCTCCACGGTAGAATATCATCCTGAAAAAGGCTCCCCATGGCGGTTCTATCATAAACCATCATCAGATGCGAAAACTGGGTAGAGGACATACGCAGCAATACAACGTCTAATTGTGATAGATGACTAAAGCTGTCTGTCAGTCATGTTATTCTCGTAAATCAAACACGAGTTGTCACCCGTGTTTCTCAGCAATGCTTCAGACTCTGGGGAAATAGCTTTCTTTCGCACATTAATTACATTTGCATGTGTCACGGATATCGGCTTATTGAGCAAAATGGTTCAGCTGTAATTTTACACCTCGTACAGCACCTGTAATCGCTATATGCGATCTTCATCTGGTATAAAATCACATTAATAATCTCGTACAAATTTTTTATATGTTGCGTAGCAACTAAAACACGACGGAAAATAAAATAATTAAAACAACACTATATCCCGTAATGGTCGCAGTCACTCGTCGACACTTTGTTGAGCAGTATTCAACAGTTTGTGTAGCGGCATTTCTCAGCACTTGATAAAGCGGCATTCTGTAATACAGTGTACAGCGCCATGTTTCAAAATTTCGTATTGCGGCATTCGCGAACACGTTTTTTAGCGGCATTGTCAACACGGCATAGGGCATTACCAACATCCAGCGGCATTTATAAACACCCTAATGTCAGCATTTGTCATGTCCTCATCACTCTTTGGAACTTTAAAATTCAGATATTAATATTATCATTATCCAAAATCAAAAACTTTGTGCGATAAACATAATAAACTATACAGAAATGCAGAAGCCGTTTGGCGCTGAATGGCAAGATATATTTAAGACGAGAAAATATTTTTATGTAGCCCGATTTATTGCGCATGCGGCTTGTGCTGTACCCATATTCCCTAGGTAACAATTCACGAGGTGGAAAACGACGTCTTTCTGTGAATAATTGATAAAAATCACGATTGATACGCTCGACCTGTTGATTGTACGTATCGTATACTGTTGAAATTGCAGAAAAGCTATCGAGGCGTAAGGGAGTTTTTATCGTGATATGATTCTTGCATGCTCCATAGGGCCATTTCCGTCACTAAACACGTCGCAGTTGCAAACGAGGTGATGCCCACGGAAAACGTAAATATTTCTTGATTTTTTACATCGTTTGTGGTCTAACGGTTAACATGGGAGAGAAAACTATTTTATAATGAATATATATAATGCATATAAGCTCAGTTTAATATATATATATATATATATATATATATGATAGAATCTACCTATATTGTTACAGTTTTCATATGAAGGCTTGTGAGTAATCAAGTCAGTGTATATAAAGGGTACCCACTATTTGTGGTAGAAATTGAAATTTCTCACGTTTTGAGTCAATCTAATTTCTGACAGTACCAATCACTGTCACTATTCACTGTTTGAATCACCTTTTGGATGTTTTGATCACGGTAATTTCTGATTGTTGAGATCAATCACGTTTCTGGCTGCTTTAATCACTGTAATTTCTCACTGTTTTAATCACTTTTGGTATTATCTGTAATTAATACAGGTAATCACTGTAATTAATCACTGTTACAATTACTTTGTACTGTTTAAATCACTATAATTACTGGACGTATGAATCATTTTTTTGCCATTGAAATCACTGTAATATATCACTGTTCAAATCACTATTCTAACTGTTTCAATGTAATTTTGTAAATTTTGCTGCTATATATGCTCCCTAATTTAAATCATTTTAATTTTTCAATGTTTTAATCACTGTGTTCTTTCGATAAAAAAAAGATATTAATATATAAATTTTATAATGCCTCTTAAAAGTTGCCAGAGGCACTTTACAGTGCCATAGTGTTGAAATACGCATATATTGTGCAAAAATGGAATGGATCGTGAAATAATTGAGAATAGTTGGATATGAGTCACATAGACAAATTTTGATTGAATAAATGCATTTTGAATGTGCCCTGGTGTGTGTTTCGGTTTACTATCGTGCGGATATTGAAGGTGGGCAGTTGCAAAGGTGTGGCCCAATAAAAAAGGAACGTTGACGACCCCGAATTGTCTTAACCTTGGGCTGTGGGAGTGCGAGAGTGTTGGACTAACGGGGATGGCAGGAGGAGAGGAATTGAATGTGCGAATGTCCCGGAGAGACTGCGGGCCGACTTTTCTGACCGAGTAATGCAATGGTTTATTTACTTTAAGACGTTTAAGACATAGTCCGAGTATCAGATACAATGCTTATTGTTAATGTCTGTAGACCGAGTCATGCACCTATAGTGAGAATTTAAACTGTAGAAGACACAGGCAGCCATTAAACTGCAATAATAAGTGGGGTTGTATGATCACTGGCGCTGGAAATAGTACGAATTTTGCGTTTCGAGTCTGGCTCTTTTGATCAGAAAAGTGACGTCGGTAGGTATGGATGCAAAGAAACTGTTGTAGGTGTCTATAGGCGAAGTCACGAACGCGTGAACAGTTGCCAGTCGGCTGGGCTTCAGGTAGGATACATAATATATTACGCGGATGGTAGTGTACTGTATTGAGCCGATATATGGGATCGCTACATCTCATGGGATAATCTAAAATGAAACTTAGATGGCGAACGCTGGAGACAGGCGGAAAAATCGCAGCGTTTAAGTTGAGGGCAATATTTGGCATTGATTTCTCCTGAAAATTTGAAGATAATACAATAAATCAAGTCGTTGACGTATTAAATAGAGCATCCATTCACTGGTTCAACGGAATGCCCCTTGAAGGAGAGTTGCTTATTTATGACATCATCCTCATTATACAGTCGGTTCATATCTCTGTATCAGCGTAAAAGTGAACACTCGGGTTAAAGTCGGAAAACACCGACAATGGAAAATTTGTATAAAGTAAACATGAGTGGTTAGAGGATGCTTCCGTGCGGAATACCGTACGGATGAAGAAGTGTAGCGTGAGAACTGCCATAGAAATGGATATTGAATCTTCTAGCTTCTCCCAGAAAGGTTCGATTTTGAAACTGGAACAACTATCCTGGTGATATGGAATTGGCGTTGGAGAGCATTTAGAAATATTGCATGGTCAACCGTGTCAAACGCTACCGACAAATCAGGAAATTTCGAACAAGACCTTTATCGCTATCAACGGATCCTACGATAATGACAATAATAATATAATAAGACCTGTATTTCAGACTTCTTTTAATGCACTTTGAGATATCGAAAAGGTAAGGTCTTTAAATGGTCGATGGCTCTAGAGAACCATCGCAAGTATGTTTGGTTTTTCCAGTATACAACTGCAACTGCAGTGCTACCTGAATCACAGCTGCATGCTACCTGCAGCCTCGAAATACATGTTTTTGAAATAATTAATGAATGGCGCAATACGGCAAAATTGCATATAGATATGGCTTTTTAATCAATTGAAAAGGGTCCGCAAGCGATGTTTGTATATCAGTACGTCAGCACCTTGAAGAATCTCAGTGAGCTCATCAACTGATGTTGGCTTAAACTCATCAAGATAGGAAAAAAACTGTGAAATAGGTAGGTGGTATAGGTAAATGGCTGTCTTGGTTTTAATTTTCCTATCTCAGTCATACTTTAACTACTTTTAAAGTCAAAAATTATTAACAAAACCGTCAGCATGCTTAGAATGAGTTATTGTATGAAGGAATGTGATTATTGTTTAGTGAGCACGGCAAATACCCGAAATAGTTGCTTTTCCGCCTAATTTATTATCGTAGTAAGTACTTTCAACCTGGCAAATTATTATGTTAGCTAATAAAACGGATTTATAATGTGTAATCATCGATTCAACTGTGTTCCTGCAGTGTTGCCTTTCTCGCTGCTGCCTTTTCAAATTGAACCCTGGCTTTCGACGCACAACTCTTCAGCGGGGTGCATCTATTAAGCACGCTACACAAAACTCTATTCATGTCACCGTTACTAATCCGTTGCAGATCTGATGGAACCGAAAACGAACTATGTGTAAAGCCTGTGTTTATTCCTATAGTGCGCTCCAAGATCCGACAACACCTAGTTAACACTATCGAGACAAAATCCACGCGGAATCGACGCATGTCACGGACTTTTAGAATGGCCTTCAATAAAGCTACTTTGCCCTTATAACAAGCGTAAATTGATCGGTCAGCTTCATGGTTCTATTCAACCGGTGCTTGGCAATACCCGCGTCTCGCCCTCGGCCCGCAGCAGTAATTCCGGTTGATCGCTACAGCCAATGCAACGTGGTTATTCTACAATTTTACTGTTAATTCGGATATTAAATCTAGTGGGCATGCAAATGACAAGCACTGCGGTGCTTGTAAAATAAAAGGCGACATACACTACGGTGCTAATCAAATAAAGGAAACAATAAAAATATAGGGCACAATTATATAATTATTGAATACGAGTACAATAAAAAAGTGTTGTTTGTAAATTTCCAATTATGAATCAAATTAAGAAGTACTATATTAATAGTCACAATAATAAACGTATCGTTAAACATCTATAGCTAAAGTATACGTAGTGTATATATATATACACCCAGGGTTTAGTTGAAAATAAATCGAGAAGGACATAACAAGCTTGCAACACTTTGTCAGTAAATAGAAATCCATGGCTATCTAATTCAAGAACCTTATTTCCAACATGTTTTTTGCTTGCAGTACTTTCTGGTGTATTTCGCGATGTCGCTGCTTCTTCCGTGTACCATAAGTATATATGGAACGATAGATGGGATCAAAAAGAATCGTTGTGTGAGCCTCTTCGGCCCTTTACAAGACTGACCTAAAGTGTGTTCTTTTTGGACGTAATTTGTAAGAGGTACGTTAGCTATCAATTGTGTTGATGGGGAGTTTATCTGAGTCTTCCCGTTTTATTGAGAAGTTTGACCATCAAATATATATCGTTGGTACACTGGACATCAATAGAGTTTCTTCTTCCAACATAAGCGTTGAATGATAATGACATGATTTTAAGTAGTAACTTGAAACAGCCGACCTTCATCAAAATCGAATATAGAGAAAAACGCGAGCGATGAAATGAAATAGGCACGATAGTATCTGTACTGAAGACATCTACGCAAGCGCTCGCCAAGAAACGAGAGCCTACATCGCTTCTTTGTTTTATGTCCCATCCACTTGATTGTGCGCCAATAAGTCGACTACACGAAGAAGTCTGTTCCGAGAACGGCGAACAAGATTGAGCGCCTTAGATCGATGGATTTGATGGAGAACGTTATTTGGCGTCCACAGCATGGAACTCAATTCATTAGTTGGATTATTGCGTCGCTTGTCAGGCATACTGTGTACCTCGTTAGTCTATCTGTTGAGTTGCAGTTGTTGATTTACCGTCAGGAACAACATAATTGTCAGAAAGTGCCGTTTTATGTACTGCATTACTAATACAAATCTTTCCACAGCAACTCGAGTCAGTATTGATCAGTGGCCACAATCGATCTAGATACGGTCTGGAAACTGTCAAGATACTAATCTTGTCCGTGGATTTATGTTCCGTCCGATTTATGAGGATGCAAAAGTATCTTTTAAGGGTTTTTCATAAGAAAAGTTTCGAGTTCGAACTCGCACATATCGGGTATTTAGCGCCCCTAGTCCTCTATGAAATTAGCGCGATTTTCGTCATTCAATAAAAGACTGGTATAAAACTTGATTGTAAGAAATTTAATTAACGTAAAATGAGACATTCAACGCTGTAAGTTCATTTACATAACATAGCTCGAATTTGCTTTGCCTTTTCTTTTCCTCTGCCCAATATCCCGACTTCAGAATCCAATCAATTACGCAACTTTAATTATTTTATTGAAGGATCACGACAATACATATTGTCGGATTGGTAACGGCAGTCTTGTCGATGAAAAACGACTAGCGACACGACACGAAACGTTTTCATTAAAGTACCTCATACAACGTTGCACAATGCGTTTTGGACCGCTGTATAGGAGACCTTAATGAAACCGTCTTCTCTTGTTGCGTACAGCATTTTGTTCTTGGATGCTTTGATTTGTAATGTACTCTATTTATATATTCTGTGTGATATCGGTCAATTCATTAACTATTTTTCATATTATTCACTGTCTCGTATATTGTTTTGCCATGGCTCATCTTAGAGCCAGCAACTCATAGGCCCTTCACCAGAGAAAGGAAAAGGCGAGGTTGAAGTGCTACTCAATAAAATTTCTGTCGTACGTACAATACCACCTTGTTATACCCCTAGAATATCTTTATAATAAACCATTCCACAACAAATTTTTCTCAATTGTCAAGAACGAAAATTTTTATTATGCACTTTATTGTGAAAGGCGCTGGAAGAAATCCTTGGTCGTTGGTGGTTCGAACCCGCAACCTCTAGCGCTTCTAACCACTGCACGGTTGGAATCGACAACTTACACGTCAATTTCTCTCGAAAAAATATCTGTGAGATATAGGATATGCAAAAGAACTCGTCCCACTTTTTATGAATTTCTTGCACTTCTGACCATCGTTGAATCCACATCGCATGGACAAAACATCATCCCTCTCGAGAAGACAACATGGCGTCTTCTAGTTTCGGGAAAATTGATTGCGAAACCTGACATATAATCGCACTATACCGAGAGAAGCCTGTACTGTAGGATCTGAAAACCCACAAGCGACATCGTACACTGTAATGGGTAAGAGGATGAATGAAAAGTGGGTGAGTATATATCATCGACGGAGGAATTAATCGCTTCGTGTACTGGCGTCGCCATTTTGTTCAGTCGTGAGCTGTTGTAAATTGGTAATCACGTGGTTAAGATAGAAAATGCTTTAGATTACAGGAATTTTCCCTAATGTAAACGCAAGGACAATTTCTAACCTCCACAAATTGCGAAATTTGTTGTCTGATGTAAACGGATTATAAAAGCACAAATTACCGGCGAATCTGGTTCGATCTGAAAACTCGATCAATGCGATACGCACGTGGACAAAACTTCATAAAATTGATATTAATGTGGAAGGTTGGCTTCAGCATACATAAGACCTAACCCTAACAAATTTATCTTATTATTGCGATTATACTCTGTGGGAGTGAACGTAATGGAAGGCGGTTCGTGACAAACTTCTCCAGGGAACGATTGCCTAAAGGTAACAACATTCTTTAATTCCTTAGCTTTGCGAGATTTAAGATCAAAACTTTGGCGAATTAATACGGCATATGAAAAATCATTTCAATGTGGATGATTCCTTAAGCGTTTGGTGAATCCACCTCGATTTTCATGTGAGCCAATGTTGTTTTACCACGCTTCTAAGAAGCGAAACCTCACCTGCCAAAAAACCGAAAATAAATCTCCCTTCTCAGTTTTCCGTTGATATAGAAACAGCTGGATCAGTTAGAGGTTGTGAGTGCAGGCCGTATTGAAGATGAAGATGATGTAGAGTGTGAATTAATAAAAAATAATTATAAAAAAGGCGTTGGGAAGCGTTTTAGATTCACCAGAGTTCCTCATGTAGAGGAACGTTTCAGGACCCTATACATTCTTCAACCGAGTGATTTCTGCAATTATCGTTTGTATAATACGGTCGACTCGGCAACACACAGTGACTGTTGGCTTCATCATCCATCAGAATGTCTCGATCAGATACAGATCAATCGTGAGTGACTGAGGAGAGTGTTAGCTCTAGTCGTGTACGTAATGCACGATATATTAAATCATGACATAACGTCTATGTCATTCGCCTTATGTAGCGTTGATTTGAAGCACTTAAAGTGTTTCATGGTATCCATATTCGTTGTTGAGTCAAAAACGCTAGCCTATCAAATTATCAAACTTACTTTAACCCTCAGGATTACCACTGTTCGAGCATGTTGTACGACGGAACTGGGGAAATTGTTGGATTCAACGTGACTACTTTCCTGTTGCGTGGCGGGCAAGAGACCTGGCCGTCACAATGCATCGATTATGTGTCGCGCGAAGGTCTCATGAGCGAATATAGCCTTCCACCTACAGTGTGTTTTTGTCAAGATAAGCTCCAGGCGTATTAGAACATTAGGAAGACAATTATATTAGAAAGCCCCTGTGATAACGCGATAGCATAAGCCGTAAACTGAGGTTGTATATTAGCTAAAACGCTACCACGGTCAATGCTAATGGAACGGTGTTTACTGGAAGCTACGGGAAATATGTTGCTAAAGAGTTAACATTGGCAATATCATTCTGACAAACGAAACGCGTAACGCAATTCGGCGATTTTCGCCAGGCGGGATTTTCGCTGCGTCGTTATCGTTATTTTTATTTTACATATTTCATATTTATCGCGACTTTGCCTACATATGACATATGATTGCCTTTTCCATATTTTTCTACTTTCCAGTCTATTATTTAACATTGTTATCTATTTCGTACTCACTGTAAATGTACATAATTGTATCCAACATTGATCTGTATTACCTGTACACTCTTAGGTGTTAAATTTATATAATTCAAGTAATTGCATTATAGTCTTAGACCATTAGGCTATTGTTGCATGTAAAGTGTGTTTGACAGCTGAGTTAATGAGTAGGCCTACACTTGAATCAAATAAATTTCATTTCATAGACACATTAGGCTATTATACAGATAAATACATGTCAATGTCTTGACTTAAATTAATTAAAAATACCTGCGCGTGCTTGATATTTCTGAAGGAAATGGTCACTATTATGATCTTAATAATAAATAGCATATATATATATATATATTTCTTTTTTTTTTCAGACGAGTGAATATTACAATATCCATAGTATAATAATTAAGGCCTAACGAAAAATAGATGGGGGTCAGACGAGTGCAATATTACAATGTCCATAGTATAATAATTAAGGCCTAACGAAAAATAGATGGGGAAAAATTAATTATACACTGTACGAAGCACTATATAAAAGTACGTTCCATTTTTTCATCAACATCGACTTGTGCATTAAATCTGTCGACATGATCGTACTGACCAACGGATTTGTGGACCGATGCAATCTTTCTCGAAGACGTTAACGATATCTCCTGATCAAAACATCAAAAGCAGGAACATTGAGCTCAATGCACTTTTGGCTCACGCTACACGTTTTTGGTAATTTAAAAAAACATTCGTAAAGATTTATTGTACGCACTACGCAAGTTTTCATAGACATACTTGAGATAAACGCCCGAAAGCTGGCCGCAATAAGATAATCCTGGGGCTTTGTCTAATTGTAAGTCAAATATTGCATCGTAAACTTTCAGGTAAGCATCGTCGCCCAAGAAACGTCTTTCCAGAGTCGACCAACTGTTAAAACTGCGCGTAGAAGAATTTATTTACGAATACTGTCATGTTGCTAAACATCTACTAAACTGTGTATACCACCCGTGTGGGGGGTGAGTGCATACCGCGTGTGTGCACGTTGGTCTGTTAGTTTCCATTCCGATTAATTTGTTACAAATACCCTGTTACACAGTAATAATGATTGCACGATCTGTGATTTCCGTATGAACGCGATCTCCCAAGTTTTTTCCGTTTTGCACCCTCCCACTCACAAAGTTAGGCGATATATTTTTTCCATGTCAGTAACACAATTATTGTAAAACTATTGTTCTATACTACTAACAATTCGGAATCAAAATACGACGGCTGCACACCCGTCTAACTCCCGTGCATGGATGCGGTTCTGCATGCGGTTCTCGTGTCAATCATTCGCTGCCCCGACGTCGTCAAACACAAGAACGATAACCGCACAAAACACAAAACAATACCATAAATCAGTCGCTGTTCGTGAGTTTATCATGGTCAAACGCTGTTAATTATACAAACAGGGTGTATAAAAATTGCATTGAATGCGCCAAAGGTAATTATAAATATTTCGTTAGCCGTCGTGATGCTTTTGGTTACATTAATCGCCCGCAGCGCACGAAAAGCAATCACAACACAATCCAAGTATAATCAGTTTTTGGATCGTAAATTTCAAAATATTATATACCGTGTCATCGTGAGAAATTGATTATATATTTATTTGATTTATACCATTATAGAAAGATGAATAAAATACAAACAACTTCGATATTTATCGCAAATATAGGTCGATTAATATCAGCAAGCTGCTGAGCGAGAAAATATGCGTATATATAGAACAACTGGCGTCGTTGCTCGATGTTACTGGTGTCATCATCGCCGGAGTGGATGACAGACGAGATTCGCCAGATGTCGCACCGATGCAGATCGAAGGAAGGCCGTCTGACTGTAACTTGGCGTACAGTCGAGCTGCATTTGGCGAGGCACGAGACATGACCTCCTTCTCGCACTCAATTCGTTCAATGGTTTCTCTGACAAAGTCACCAATCAATATTAACTGTATTAATGAAAAAATGACATAGAATCAATAGGGCATCGATAGTCACTGAGAATTCACGAAACAAAGACATTTCTAGAGTTGACGGAAGTCTAGCAAACATCTTCAACATCAACGCAGGTGCTCTCCAAGGCCACGTCGTCTCACTAGCATAATTGCCACTTAATTATCTATTAGTCGGCGACCCGCTATCTTCTACCACCCACCCTGCCAACTCAGTCTCCAATAAAGCCACTTCACTCGCCCATAAAGCTCCCACACTTCTAACCATATACGTCGCTCGCAATATCATCGCCGTTGACTCGGTCAACGTTGACACAGACGCAATTACATCCAGATATTAGCTACGGATGTCTATATTTTTACTTAAATCATTCCATTCATTGTAAATGGGATATGGAATGTTTACCCAGGATAATGACTGTGTATCGGCTGTCTTACAAAATCTAGTTAATCTCAGCGCAAGACGGGAGCTCGCACGCTATAGCCGACATTAATGCATGCACTTACTCAATTACTACACGCATTATGCCACTGGCCTCCGGCAGAAACGTACAATTATGGCGTTCTCAGACTCAACTATTCTCTGCAACATGCCAGGAACGTTGTACTTTTCAAACGATTCTTGCCCAAAAAATTACGAAGAAAAATTGTGATAAGCTACGTACGTTTTTCTCCTATGAAATCATGTCGTTTATCAAGGATAAATTTTAAAGTGACAGCGACGTTTCACAAAAAAAAATTAACCAGGCATGTCGAGTTCAACAATATATTGCGATATTTTTCATTAAAAACTATCGATTTTAAATGATACCTACTTGCAAACTTCTTTCTTGAGTCCCCTCTTTTGGTCACCACTGAGGAGTTCAGTGACTTTCCGTAACCATGGAGTATTACACGCGGCCAACGCGCTGTTCACAACGTCCAAAGGAAGGCACTGCAATTGATTCCTCACGACTGCAATGAAACACAAACAAAATAAAACGAATTTTCGATGCGCCAGAGACAACGATGAAAATAAGTATTCATTATAATTTAACTTCAGTATCAGTGAGAATATAAATTTAATGTCCATACAGTTTTTGAAGTTACTATGCCACATGCAATTGTGAACCATACGTATGTGGTTTTTATTTACGGTACCATATATTACCATGATCAATCATTTGATGTTCTCGAAAGCTGGCGTTTCAAGTTCATAACTGTGTAGTATGACAAAAAACGGTGTAAGAATAAAGATTTCTTTACTACTACATCCGTACCCCGAGGACTGGCGCAGTAGGCACGAAAAGCCTTCTTTTGTACGTCGAGGTCAAAGAGATACTGCGCCAAGTGCGTGATTGACTTGGGCATGAAGCTTCCTTGAATCAGGTAGCGATTTGTGCACTCGAGCATCTCTTCCGCACGCCTGAGCAATGTAGAAAATTAACGAGCTGAACGTACCTCACGCGTGATAACATAAGATTCGGCTTAGAAGTTTCGCCACGTCTCATACATCTGTGTATATTTGACAGTCCGATCAAAGCGAGAGCCAATGAAGGTTCGCGTGTATTTTTGCGTGTCTGTGCGTGTGCAAGTGAAGTAATCAGCCTTAATAAGTTTATCTACGGTATACAAGTTATAGGGCCAATCATCCAACCCGCCAGCAGTAAACGCAGAATCTATATGCCGACTTATTTTCTATTTCCATGCCCCAAATTTATTATGAAACAAGGGGCATCCTCGTTGGAAAAATGTGAGTTAGCTGGCATTATCCTTACCATGGCGATTGACGTGTGATCCACTTGAAAGAAGATATTCATATGGACAGCCGAACGTAACAGTATGGTTGTGATTAGAATTAATTTCGATTTACATTTTTGTCCGGTCCATAGTTCGTTATTGAACCACGATTCTTTGGAACCTAACTGAATGTCGTAGATGGTGTAACACAATGCTGTTAAATCTTTAAAGATATCTGGTTGATACACGGAGACAAATTGACGACAAAAGCGAGTTATGTGTGCTATTTAATTAATAGTAGTATATGCCAATCCCAATTACAATGTTCATTGCCCCCTATCCGCATATAAACTAGTCAATACCGTTTTGAATACAAATCTATCTTGTTTCAAACTTGAAAGCTTGCCGGTTTCATAGGAAGGGGCAGGAAAATTCCTTGATTTGCGCGAATTCGAATTCGCAACCCCTGGCATAAAACCACCGTGTCACAGCGCCAATAGCAACATTTCCTATTAATGTAACCAATAATGTCACTATTACATCATGATCGCTTTATGAATATGCTTTATTACGCACCCAGGCTCTACGGTAATCCCACCAGCTATTAATTAAGATGCCAATAGTTGATGATTATGCTATATGCTGTAAGAATAGTTCTCTTAGTCTGCAACTCAATGTCAGGTAATATCCCAGTAATCATAAAGCGTGCATTCTTACGCAACCACGCTTTAGAGTCAATCAGATTTTCGGATAGGAATTTTTTCTGTTGTTGATTGCAGGGAATCTCCATTATTAATTTCATAGCAAATCCGCAATTTTTTAGAAGTAATATGCGGTTTATGTAAGACAGACGATATGCATTAATAATAATAATAATAAAGCTTTATTTAGAGTGCCGTATTATCCCTTGGTCAATAATGACACGATGATGTAGACGGCACATGTAAATGTATAAAAAATTACATTGTTAGGCTAATCTATCAACGACAGCAACAATTGTAACAAATGCAGCAGCAAATGGTAGCTCTAGGGTATTACTTGCACGAGAGGTGAAGAACCCAGTATGTCGTGTCGTTTTTGTCACATTGAATCTTTTCATCGTACAGGTAGCTGAACTGGGGCACAGTGCGGTTCATACAGATTCGTGCGGGTTTAGCGAGCGGAATCCCTAACACAGCGGGGAATACTGTTGGGTCGTTTGTTTTAGGCGCGAACAACGCATGACACGTGTCCGAGAGGGAATTCCAGTTCGTCTCGTTCATGAGTTGTCTGAGATACGCGTCTGATGCCACGGCAGCTTCCGCTTTATCTGTCCAGTCTACCGCAGACCTACAGTCATGAATGAGTCAGCAATTTAACGCTTGTAGCGTTCTTATGGAAGGGTCGTTCTGGAATGCCGACGATACTACTGACTTATGACGATACTATTTTATATGACGCTTTTTCGCTATTTAGTATTCTCAAATGTAGCGGAATGTGCGACATTGGCGCCCAGTGGTGGATGGACGTGTCAATGGTCTGCCAAGTAAACGGACTAACTATATTCAGTATCACTGTTTTCAAAACGTATAACCTAGATTTAGAAAGGGCTAATCATGCCAAAGACAACCAATTTACTATAGTCTCCTGCTTCGTACATACGCAGCAGGCTTATAAGAAACTTCTAGAACTGACCTGCACACTCTCTTGATATATTCAGCACTGTCGTTGTATTCCTGGGCGATGCGTGAGGCCCTAATAAATGCCTTGAAGTACACCTGCTTCCGTAAATTGGCCGAGTCCAGTTTTACGAGATTAGCATGGCCGTTTTTGGCGACGTATGCTGAATTAACAGATTTCCAATAATAAACTGCGGTACTTCTCGATGTTAAATTTTGGTGTGGTCAAATCGACCCGCATATGTGTTGTTTTACCTCATTCTGATGAAAACGTATGAAGCGCATACACGCTGTTCCTGGTGACAGTGAAAGTAGTGGCGTCTTACGGACAAAAACATCCGTCTGGGCAGCCTGTGCAGATTCTAGTCAGTATGCCCATTATTTTTAGGTTAAAAGCAATTATTTTGGGTAAGCAGTTAGTCGAGTGGTAGGAACACCGGACTCGTAACCGAAAGGTTGCGGGTTCAAAACTTCCCACCAGTCGACTTTTCTGCGGTGATCCTCAGCAAG